>JAPYZD010004953.1:0-10549 GCA_030522725.1 Ichneumoninae sp. B BG-2022a | reverse complement strand
GGTCAAAAGGCAAAGTTATACTGATATCATTTAGTTTTCAGACAGTAACAGATTTTGCGATGACGAATGTATAAGGCACTTCTTTTCGCTTACGCTCGGACGTACCTAAAAACACGCTTTATTTTTGGGTATTTTTAAAGATTTTTTGACGGTTCAGTTTTTTTGCAACGCAATTTCAAAATTGCGTGTTTTAACATGAGACGGATCGGATCTAACCTCGAAAAGGATATAATGTAGCGTTTTTCTCCGCCAATTTCTGTTCAATTGAAATAAAAAACTGATCGACTGAAGAGCACACTTTACTACAGACAGTGTCGAAATTTGAAAAAGATTTACGGTTTTGTTTTCAACAGCCGTTAAAAAAACGAGGCTCTTTTTAGCACACTTCGTTTGTATCACGATTCTTTCTCGTGTTTTTGGTAAAGATATCCTTAATACCCTTTTTATCTCCGAGTGTTAGCTCATGACGACACGCAGATAATAAAAAATCCATAATGACAATTCGACGATGAGAATCCCACAATGTAAAGTCCTCGACCCTGATAATGCCACAATGTCAATCCACAGTGACCAAATGAATTATATCTACTGTTATTAAGGTGGTCCTTGCGAATAGTGTTCACTTCGCATAAGTTTCAGAGCAAAGAGAGAAAATTGCAAACACCCAAAACAACTACCATAATTTAATTTTATAAACGTTCAGAAGTCAGAAGAGGATGCTACACGGTAGTTAGAAAACATTAAATGTACTACTTTCTTTCGATCTGTAAAACACGCAATCCGTTAATAAAGTATCAATCAATCAGTCAAAATTACAATCCCACAGTGAAGATCATGCAATGAGAAACCCCCACAAAGGCGATGATACAATGACAATCCCAAAATACCATTCGCGGCCCTCTGTCAGACTGCAATAGTTGGCTGCACCAACACCATGTGCTTTGTTGCCAGATGGAACACCCGACAAAGGGCTTTTTCAAACGCATTACGGCAAACGGGCAGAAGGAATTGACCTACCGTAATCTGGCAACACTGCCAATCAGGCTCTATCGCTCGTCAAAGCAGAGATCTGCACGTGGGATCTCTCCATTTGTATTTTTCTTCTGTTTTCCGATTAAAAAAAAAAAATAGGAAAAATGGAAAAGTTGGTGATGCGCACGATTGGATATTTCCATGCAGCGCGACTCTTCGACCATGTGTTACCGGAAAACAAAGTGTGAAAATGTATTCCGAACATCGGATTGCGAATGTGCAGCAAGCGCGGGACAAGAACACACTGCGCATCGACGACAAACTCGGTGCTGCTGGCCTGTGCAGAGCTATGGCAACGAGCAGGTAGTTAGCGAGTGGTAGCGCAGGTAGTTACGGGTGGCGAACAATGCGTGAATACACATACGCTCGCTGTTCCGCTTTAGAAGTGTCGCATAAACCAGCATGAAAGCGACATAAAATACTCGCAACGACCGGGGCGAGGAGGGGGGATGGGTGGTGGAGACCGATACATTTGAAAAGCGTAAAATATACAACGCGAGAGTGATTACTGCTCCGCGTAACAACTGAGAGAGGTTCACGTACGGTTCGTCGGATCGCTGTTATGATTAATGCAATTTTTTTTAGCAATAAAATCAATTTTTTTCCCCGACATCGCTAAAATAACCACATTCCTTGCGTGTAATGCGGGTGGAAAGTAGCCTATTATTGACTGATCATCATTGTTAACATGTGCGCATGCGTAGTACAGTTTCGTTACTCCCTAGGGCGTCATAGGGATCATTACTCCCTAGGGAATACTGGTCATTGGCGAATGTGACGATTTTGTGACGCAAGAAAGGTGGTTATTTTAACGAAGTCATCGGGGCAATCGGGATGGGGTCCGTAAAAACCCGAAAGGGTATACGGTGGAATTGGAACAATAAATATAAATACTTTATTTCGCTCGGTGGGAAAATGGCGACTTTTTCGCACGCTTTGCGTGCGAAAACCCCCATTTTCACACCTTGTGAAATAAAATATTCACACCTTGTGAAATAAAACACTCGCCTTCGGCTCACACTCGTCGGAAAAAAAATTTTCGCACTCGTATCGAAATCTACTAATTCATTTCATAGCTGCAACGGGGTGTGAAAGTGGCCGATTCTTGACGAGTGGGAGAAAAAGTAATTTAGCGGAAGGAAAAGTGAAACTTTCCCTCCGATTTTTTAGTGATTGACAATACTTCGAGATGTGGTAGAAAAATATGAAACTCACGTACGCTTCGTTGTCTTCACTTCGATGAATCGTTTTCGCAGACATTACTCGATTAACGAGCAAAAAAAAATGTCTGTCCGTAAGGAAATGCGGAAAGCACGAGAGCGTTTTTTCCCCATTCGTGTTTACCGTGCGAGCAAAACGAGGGAGAGGGAGAGAAAAAAAGAGGAGGATGAGGAGAACCACGCAGGTTTCGAGCTCGAACGAGACCTACCCCCGGCCTCGCGACGCTTCTCTGCTTGTGGACGGGGTAACGACGGCTCGTGGCTTTGCTGCCTGCGCCTATAGCTCGCACCCCGTGTCTACCCCAACACGGTGTGGCCGCCTTTTCGTAACGCAGCTACAGAGAGCTTTTCGCACCTGTTGGAATGTGCACGAGCGTGCTGTGATCCTCGCAGGAAACTCAGCCAACATGGCAGTACCACTTCGAGACCCTCTCAAATTGTGGCAGCTATAACTCGATATATATATATATATATATATATATATATGTGCTATAGTGTCAAACCTACAGCGTTCAGTTGTACGAGTGTAAAATTGTACGCTGTAGGCTCGTCGTTGTGGACCCGTCGTTGTGGGCTCGTCGTTGTGGGCCCGTCGTTGTGGGCTCGTCGTTGTGGGCCCGTCGTTGTGGGATCGTTGGCATCTTCTACAAATCGACGAAATAGTCCTCTGTAAAAATGCAGGGTACCCATGTACTTCGGCGTTTTAATTTTACATTTATATGTTGGTCTCTGGTAGTATTTTTTAATTTGCATCGAAAAACAAAAAGAAGAAACAAATTGAAAATTCTCTGGAGAAAGATATCACGTGTGGCGAGTAATACCCGTTGCAGTTGCGGTCAGGGGGGTTGAAAATTATCGAGTCTACAGTTTCACGGATAATACGACAAAATTCGACGGGTAAAAATGGTATTAGTGCACATCGGCGAATCTAACCTCGTTGCTGCATTTTATTTTTGGGTAGTCTTTTTTGTTTTTTAATTCGAAAAACAAACCGGCAGATCATCATTCTCGCGAGCAGTGGACAGCAGCCGGAGGCTTTCAAACAGTCGGGTTTACTGTTCCTAGGATAATTCGACGAAATCCCCGGGCGAAAGTTCCACAGAGTGCAAACTGTGTACTCCGCATCGATACCAAAGTTTATTGGTTCAGTTTCGTTTATTGTCCAAAGCGCGATACATTTCATCAGCGTAACACAATTGCGGTAGATCGATAAATTTTTTATTGTTAATCACACGATTCTTTGCTAGTATTATTTTTATTGCTTTCTCATGGAAGAAGCTTTGTTTTCATTAAAAAAATCAAGATTGTAATGAAAAGGTGTTCAGAATGTTCCAGACATCGGAAAATCATTTTTAGAAAAAATGTGTGCGTTTGCGCGCGTTTGTGTGTCAGATGTGAAAAATTTAAACTCTGTAAGTTGAGAAGGAGCTGTGAATCTGAAATTTCTAAGTAAGAAGAGGAATCAATCCTCAACGTTTGATTACCTTTTTGACAAAATGTGTTCACGCATGAAAATATTATGCGTTCTTGAAGTTCGCTATAAAAATGTGGGCACGTTAGCTCTTACATTTAGGTATCCATGCTCTATTGTTCCTAATAATTAGAGGATGGGTTATCGATATACCTTGAGTCATTTGGCGAATAAAAGTTCTCTACAATTTTCGCCTGCGACCTACATTTTCGGAGCACCAAATGTGTTAAGTAGAGCAGTTTAAAAAAATTATTGCTACGAATCTGTGGGTCGTAGCGTAAAATTACATAGGACCGTTTCGACTCGAATTAGGCTAAAGTAATTGACAAAAAATTTGAAGTGGAAAAAACAAAAACAAAATTTATAAACAATTGTTTATTACAAATAAAGGGCCGGCGTTTCAAACAGCCACCTCACATTTTCGTATTCGGAAAGAAAAAAATCTATCGAATACACCGAAGTTGTTCAAAAGACGAAGATTATTCATCGCGTACGGAACTTTATCTTGGCGATCTGAAGGAATAACCGAGCAGACGGTATGACCCGAAAAAACTGCGGTTGCGCGACTGATTGAAAATCATAATTTTCGGTGCCACACAATGTCGCATATTTTTCTCCATATGCCTCGATACATTTGGTGAATAAAAGTCCTTTACAATTTTCGTCTACGACCTATATTTTCGGCGTCACAAATTTGTTAAGTAGAGCAGTTTTAGCCTATTTGCAATTTTCAACAATTTATGGCTCTAAATCTATAGGTTATAGAGTAAAAATGCATAGAACCTTTTCGACTCAAAATTGACCAAAGTATACGAAAAAAAATATCCGAAGTGAAAAAAGAACAATCACTTATTTTGTTAATAAACAATTGCGATTAACAATGAAACGACCGGCATTTCGCACAACACCTTATGTATCCGTGACCGAGAGGTCAAAATCTATTGAATCCAACAAAGTTATTTCAGCGACGTCGGAATGGATACAGAACCACGTCTGACGTGTGAACTAAGGGGTATTTAATGAGTTCCAGAGTGTCACGTGTCCGGAAGGTGTTTACATGAGTGTGTAATGCCGGTATGCAAGATAAATGGCTGTGTATGATAATACAAGGATATTTCGAGTTAGAGACTTAGTAGAAGGATATTTCGAGCATTATCCTAAACAAAGACTGTTTAGTAATTTTTCAAAAAATCCAAAATCCCATAAAATGTGACCGCTTCGATAGATTTTGACGAACTTTAATACCAAAGGTCTTTGATAATAATATTATGTTTGTATGTAGTTCTCGATAACTCAAAATGTACGCAAGTTGGAACTGCCACGGACACACAAAAAAACCTCAAAAATCTCCAATCGGACCGCAATCTTCATGAAAATTGCATTGAATAAAGAGACGGGACCACTCTACAAATGTACCAATTTCAAATTGCACTCTCAAGCCTTTTCGCAATATACCCGAGTAGAAATTTTCGAGCGTTACATCGGGTCCTGGTAGGGTCCTGATAAGGCCTTATCAGGCCCTTCTCAGGACCTGGTCAAGGCCCGATGCACGCACGCACGCACGCACGCACGCGCGCACGCACACACACACACACACACACGCACGCACGCACGCACACACACACACACAGACACACACACACACACACACACACACACACACACACACACACACACACACACACACACACACACACACACACATCCGGACAACAGCTAAAAATCGGATTTTTCAACGTTTCGGACAATTTCCAGTGCGCTGACTAACTCTCGATTTTTATTTACGAAAACAGTTTCCTCTCGATGAAGAATCAACCTTGACGACAACGTAAATCGACGTATTTTTTCAACGTCAGCACGAATCCGACATAAGTTGTCGCCTAAAGTCAAGTAAAAAATTCGCAATTGTCGGAAAAAATGTGTTTTTTGGATGTTTAGGAACATTCCGAACACGTTTTACATAAAAATTTCGAAAAATACTTTTTTCACGAAAACAAAGCTTCCTCTATGTGAAAGCAAAACAAGAAATCTTGCAATCAACGCAACACCGGGTGATAATATTTCGAAACGTGCTTGGGACCAAAAGCCATGCACTGGGCGAAACGTGATCATGCATTTTCGCGATATTGTCCCCGGATTGCGAGAACGTCGGACAATTGCCGAGCGGCAGGGGGTAACGATGGGTTTAGCGAGGCTTCGTCGCCTCGCTGGATCCCTCCCGGAATAATTTTGTGAGGGTTGTGCGTACGCGCCCAAACGTGCTGTGGGTAAGGCAGGCTGGGTAACCGCCTCGGAGAGAAACGATCGCCAACAATCGCACCGGTTTAGTTGGCAGGACGCAATAATGTACGATGTCCCTTTGTCGAGGAGCACGTACACCAGTCCAAGCTCCTTCGGAGAGCAACGAAATTCTCGAGATTCCCAGAGTGAGATACACGGCACCTCCGGCGCTAAGTTCATGTACCATGAGATTTAGTGTACACACACACATATCTATGTACATATATATGGGGCATTTCAGCAAAATTTTTCATGCTCTGATACTGAGCCCATGGTGGTGGAACCCATGGTGGAACCCATATTGAAATATGGTGTCCGCGGGCAGGGAAAACCGGGAAAAGTCAGGGAAACAAAAACTTGGTCAGGGAATCAGAGAAAAGTCAGGGAATTTCAAAATTGGTCAGGGAAAAAGTAAATTGTTGCCAAACCTTCTTTCAATAAATTGTAATTTAATTTATTTGGCGAGTTTCTCCTTTTTGTATCGATTTAGATTTTGCCCAATACAGAGCTCAGCATACGAAATCTTTAAATGTCTGAATAAAAATAGTAAATATGGGGGTAAATATAAAAATAGTACACATAAAATATAAAAAAACATTTGATTCTCGACTAGATAACAAACTAAACATACATTAACAGCGTATGGTTATCACGAGACCAGTCCTCCCTACACTTCTCTTCTCTCTTTATCATAATCCGGTTTATTCATATTTAATCACCCCGGAATATGTCGCCCTTTTAAATAAAAAGTACATAAACAGAAGCCTTGAATAAAAATTCCGAACATTAGAAAAAAAAAAAAACAGAATTAAACATATCATAATTAGGCATTTTCATTTGCATGATTATTATGATTTTTTAATACACGTTAGAAGTTTGGTCAGAGAAAATTTTTAATTGGTCAGTAAAAAGTCAGGGAATTTTGTTCAGTGTAAAAAACGGCCACCATGCGAAAACGATTTTGAAAAAGAGAAGACACCTTTTTTATTTGCGCCTCCGACCGTAAGACTTTTATAAAAATCTGACTTTTTTTTAACATTAATATCTTGGAAGTTTTCAATCGTATCAAAAAATTTCTCAGACGAAATTTGTTCAGCTTAAAGTGCACAAATTATGCATATTTTTTAGAAATTTTCTGGTCCATCTAACCTTGTGTTATACGACGCTAAAGTGGAAAATATATCGTTTTTCATCAACTTCGTCATGATCAATACTAAAAAGAATTTTTTTTAATTCTCTGTGAAATTGAGTAACTTTTGAGACTGGGTACGGAATAACAATATTTTTTTCGCGGAGTTCGACTTGATCGAAGCTTTTTTAATATGATAATTCGTCTAATGACGGTACATTAATCGAGACAATTAAAAAAAGTAAATCGAATAATCATTCCATCCTCTCCCGCAAAAGCTGATAATAAAATATCGGGGTGAAAAATGTGTTTTTTTTTAAATTAACATACAATGTTGTGATATATATATTTTATCTGCTAATCGAAACATTTTAATTAGTCCGAGTAATCGGACTAGTTAAAATGTGTCGATTAGTAGCAGGATTATTTTTTTCTTTCTAGTATTTATTTATTCATTTGTTTATTTATTTATTTTAAAAAATCGATGTAAAAATTTGCCAAAAAATGTATGACGTAGTTCTTTTTTAGACTGCACTACGATATACAGAAGAGAAAAATTAATTTAATACGAGGTTCGCTACTTTGTTGGTTTGGCCTAGAATGCCCCATTTACAATTATCTACCTGTCGAATATTGCTGCTTCTTCAACCCTCGGGTCGTTGCCTGCTCCCCGCTTCTTCAACCGATGTTGCCTCGGACTCCTCTCTACGATCTAAAAAATGTTTGAAATATTTTTTAAAAATCATTTTTAAAACCTCAATTTCATAAGGGCATATCGGCTGTGCACTAAGACAGCCGATATGTTCTTCCGATGTTAAACCATCGATTTCACCGTAAAAGTTTTCATTTACGTTAATAACTGAAAAATAACATTTTTCAAAGGTAAGATTTTTTCCTTAGCATTTTGTTTCTGAAAAAATGAATTTCTCGGAATATTTTTCGCCAGAAAAATTAATTTTTTCAGTACATTTTTGTTCAGAAAAATGTCGATTCACAATTTCCATTAATCGACGAAACTACCACCATCAAATGTTTAATACCAAATCAACATAGATTGTATGTTTTCCTCCATTCCCTACCTACTATGAACGGTCTAAGTGTAACTGCAAAATTTGAATGCGTTCGTCTTCACCGTTTTCGAGAAATATTTTTTTTTTATTTGAAGCATTTAACAATGATTCTTATGACGGATTGAAAATAAGCGATGAATTTTAATGTTTCTAGGGTACTTTCGTACGGAAACGTTGCAAACAAATGATTGAAAACTGTAAAGAATATTGTCGGGAAGCCCTTTATAAAAATGTAGACACTTGTTCTTCACCGTTAGTTAACAATAAGCAATTACATGGAACTTTACGGCTTTATCTCGGCACGTGCGAGTGAGAGACCGCATAGCGGACCTCTCATTCGCACACGACCTGCCCCGCACCTTGCGCCCCACCGAGCCTATCCCCTCCGAGACTCGCGCTCGACCCTCCTTAAACGCTTATCGATTTGTTGAATTTTATTTTGTACATTTCTCTTTAAATATTTCAATTAATCAGGCCATTCCGTTCTCGAGCTTCTCCAAAGCTCGACAACAGTGAGTAAAAATATTTTCATATGGCAAAAAATTGCTCTATCTTATCAACCCGTTAAAAAAATCTAGCTTAAAGCTTTCCAATTAGGGGTAACTGTACACGGTAAAAATATTTTCATATGGCAAAAAAAAGTAACTGTTCATTCGTGGCAAATTGGTCACTTTTACGGACATTAATATCCCGCTTTATTGGACATTCATTAAATTCTCTATCGTATCAACCCATTAAAAAAAAATCCATCCTAAAGCTTTCCAATTAGGAGTAACTGTACACCGTAAAAATATTTTTATATGGCAAAAAAAGTAACGCCTCATTGTTGCAATGTACAAAATAAAAAAGTAAATTCCCTTAATTCTGCAAATTGGTCACTTTTACGGATATTAATATCCCACTTTATTGGACATCCATTAAATTCTCTATCTTATCAACGCTTTAAAAAAAGATCCACCCTAAAGCTTTCCAATTAGGAGTAACTGTACACCATCCGTTTCAAATTTCACGATAGAAATCTCCCAGGATAATAATTGTCACGACTATCTTCTTCGAAGTAACTTCACTTGTACTCAGGAATTCTTTCGAAGCCTTCTTTTTTTCCTTTTGTCTTCGTAAGTCCCCTCTTCATAAATTTCCCAACAGATCCGATTGTACCGTCGGTCAGTAAAAAAAAAGCACTATAACAATCAGCGAGGAAAATCTTTTCGACCTTATCCTCATCCACTCTCAGCCGAGTCTCGAGTTTTATTACTGCTCGACTCCTCGAAGTGCAAATATTTCTTGCTCTTCTTCTCCCGCATTATCTCACCTGGCAGTTAGGCGGGGTGGCGAGTGAGAGTGAAATGGGAAGGGTGGGGGGAATATAAGTAACGAACAAAAGCGGCTTTGAAGATAGTTTTCCGAGTGTCGAACGCATTTCGAATGCTCGAAGAGCCATCGGATAACTAAGAGAGCCTCTTCGTATAGGGGGTAGCGGGGTAAGACGGAACACCGGGGCAAGATGGACCGGCGCCCCCCATTTGGGACGAAACTTTTGTCTCCATCGCCCACTTTGCCCCGCCTCCGATAATAAATGGTCCGCTTTGCCCCCCGCCCCTCCGCCGCTGGAAGGAATTGTGTAGCACAGAGAAGAAAAACTCGTCGAAGAATGAAGAAGAAAAAAAAATCCTGTCGACAGCCGCAAACGATTTATCGAATTTTCCCAAGTGCTCGAACTGCGCACGAAGATACGAACCTCGCTATCTCCTCACTGGCGCCGGGCGAAATACCCTCTCCTCTTCACTACCTTTTTTTTTACGTCCAGGTTACATTTTCTCGTAGCCTCTTCGGTTCCGCGCTGTTTACCCGAGAACACCCCCGAAGACTCGAACAAGTTTAAATCTACGGACTCTCGACCTGACGACGAGACATGCAGGGGGACTTTGCTAGACACGATGTAGGGGAGGATGGGGCAAAACGGACCGGTGTTCTCCATTTAAGCCTTTTCTTTTTGTCCCCCGCAAAAAAAAAAAAAGGAAAATGGCATGGTCCATTTTGCCCCTGCTGTTTTTTTTGCCCTGTCTTCCCCTGCACGAAACCGCAAGCATTAAGGTAGTCCTTGCGGATAGTGTTCACTTCGCAGAAGTTTCAGAGAAATGAGAGGGAATTGCAAACACTTCTGGATTAATTGGTTAACAAATTACCCGGCAACAAAACTTTTTTTTTTTATGAAAATGATTCGTTTATTTTTCTGAAAAAATTCATCCGTATTCAGAAAAATAAACGAATCATTTTCATTAAAAAAAAGTTTTGTTGTCGGGTAATTTGTTAACCAATTAATTTTTTGATGAATTTGTTAATAACA
>JAPYZD010004952.1:0-10551 GCA_030522725.1 Ichneumoninae sp. B BG-2022a | reverse complement strand
AAGAAAAATTATCACGATAAAATGGGCTCGAAAGAACGTCCAGGCATTCAAATAAAAATTGAAAGAAATACGGAGGTTATGTACAGCTCGTACGATTGAAGGTTGAGGTCATTTCGTTGCTGCAACGTTGCGAACTTTAGTGACATAAAATGAGTGGTTTTGGGTATTTTTAAATAGCGATTTCTTTGCTTTCCGATGGCATCGCGGAAAAACCCAGGTGCCTATCATGATCTATAGCACGGCATACACAAGACGATGGATATATGGAGTTGAAAAAGCTGGGTAAAGAGGTATCACTTGGATTTCTTAAGTAAAAATTGAAAATGCAAAAACAAAAAAAGTTTCACGAGCGCTTACTTCCATGTATTTTTTTGCGCCAAAGCGCAGATCTGACAAAGTGAAGCGTGACGATGGAGTAGTTTTTTACGCGCTGAACCTGAATCGGCCAGCCGTTTACAGAAAGACCTAACACGACGTTGAAAAAAGTTGAAAATTTGAATTCTCATAGCGCTTCCTCAGAAAGTTGAAAATTGAAATTTTCATATCGCTTCCTCATACAAGTTGAAAATTGAAAATTGGAAAAGGTTGAAATTTGACTTCGTCTATGAGGAAGCCAAAAAACAAACAATGCTTACAAACAAAAAAAAATAATTGAACATTGTTGGATAAAATTTTGCAGAATCATTGACTATTAACCAGCCATGCTGTGTGCAAAAGTTCAGCTTGATCGGTCAAGGCTTTCTCGATTTATAGCGGTTTTTCAATATATCAGACATAAATTAGAGCGTGTCAGTAAAAATAAAAGATCGGAAGAATTATGTAATATCGCTCATCTGATGGACCAATCTGACAGGAACTTCAAAGATCTAGCCTCGTGCATCAATAGACACAACGAAGCTATACAGTGAGATTGTTTAGAGAATCCGTCGTCGGAAACAATTTAGAATAAGTTCTAAAGATTAGAGGTTTTGAGGCCCGGAATAATTCCATCACAATCAGAGTTGCGAATAATGCCTTTCTTGGGTAATGAATTATGGATTTCATTATCCATTTTTGAAAAATAGCTTATGGAATTCGCCGCCCATCCATATAGCACGAAATATTTTGAAAACATTTCGAAAATATTTTCAAACTTTCACATCCTCCGAAATATTTCTGAAATATTGCAACAAAACATTTCAAAAATATTTCAGAAATGTACTTCATCTTTCATATATCTGAAATATTTCTGAAACAGTGAAAACATATTCTGAAAGCGAATATTAGCAAATGTGTACTGAACTATGTTCAAAAGGAACGAAAAATTAAATAATGCCATGGTTCGTGGATATATTTTAATACAGTTCGACTATTTAATGTGTCATAACACTACTTACATGTTATTGGCACTCTTGAAGGGGCTCCCAGGAATTCTATAGATGAAGTGCTGAAGGCAGTATTTGAAAAATAATGAACAATATCTTATAGCACTAAAATATTAATAATTTCTTGAATATTTCGGAAACATTTCAATGTAAGATTTTGAACCGACCAAAAAATATTTTCAAAATGGGTTTGAAAATATTTCACAAATATTTTGTAATATTAGTAAAATATCTTTAATATTTCAATAAAATATTCTCAATGTTTCAAAAAAATATTTTCGTAACATTTCAGAAATATTTCCGTGCTATGTGGGCATTTTTCTGAAAAATGGGCATGCTCCATTATCCATTTGTCAATATGGGTAATGGATTATTCATACACATTATTCAGTTTTTGAAAAATGTGAATACCCCATTACCCATTTTTTGAAAAATGGATAATTCATTGTTTGGTCATTATTATTTTCGCAACCCTGATCACAACTAATTAATACGACTGGCGGGACTGGTGGAACTAATTAGTAGGTCTGTTCGTTGCCAGAGTAAACTTTTACTTTGAGCGATCGTAGAGTACTTCCAGAGTGTTCCAGAACCCTAGAAACCGGAAATGTCTCACGGGGCAAAAACGAACACGCGTTCGCTCTTTGCGGAACTCTAGCTGAGTTGAATTTGACATAAGGTAAAAGTACCAGTGGCCGCACACCTAAGGACGAAGTCTCAGTTCCCGTACATGCATGAAAAATAATATTTGCGTCTCTCGAGCACGCATGCTTTGCGCGGACACTAGGACGTGTTCGATCACTGGGAGGTTTACCTTACAACGTATGGGAGCGCGTATTTATAAACGAACACGAGTTCGGACTCATTTCGACTCGAGTTTAGATAAAGGAACACGCGTTCGGGCTCATCTCGACTCCAGTCTTTAGACACTTTCATTAGACGTTCGCAGCACAGAAAAATATAGAAACCTCTATCGGAACCCGAGACACTAGAGGGCGCAGCATCACTTCCGGTTAAACGAACGCTTTGCTTGCGCTCCACTCTGATCAACTCTCGTAACGAACAGACCTAATGATCATTCAGAACTAATGAAAAATCTCGAGCCATAACAACTTGCTAATAGTTATTACACGGAGACTAATGGTTTTGTTATTCTAAGAAAATATGGATCGTTAACAATTTATTGTCGTGGTGGCAAAACAATTTGCTTCCTCAGGAAAAGAGTTTGTTGTCCCTATTAAGCCCCTGTTAAGTAAATAAAATAGTTACGGTAACAAAGTTCAGGCAGTCCCAACAAATGTTTGTCTCCGTGTAATAAATTCATTGTCAGGTACGCACAACACATCAATGAAACTTACGCATGGTGTTTCTTTTTTGTCATGGGATTTAATATGTTTCTAATCATCATAACGGGACTTCAGGTGAATATTGTCGATTGGGATGTGTCAATTTTTCGAATTGATAGATAATATGTTAATCACTTCAGGTTATTCTTACAACGATCAAAGCGCAAGCAGCCCTGAAATTTGTAGTTAGCAATATCGCTGCGATGTTACTTCTTCTCGGTCAATGCGGCTTGGCTCAATATTTGATGGACTACAGTATTATTATTCGCAATTATATGTCAGTCAAATAATTTCATTCCATAAATGTCACGTGACTTCGTAAAAAAAATTAATGTCTCTTTTGACGCAGACTCAACGGTGAATGGTACGACCTATCGCTGAAGAATCAGAAATCAGAATCTTGCTCTTCATGATTATGTGCTGTAACGTACCTTGCACAATCACGGCCGGAAAAATATGTACCATGTCCTTGGAAATGTTCAAGTCGGTAAGAACTATGACCCATTGGGCGATTGAATATTGTTATTGCTGATTGTTATTGTTCTCAACAAAAGTTTATGGGTCATTTTTGTATTCCAGGTTTTGAAGACATCAATATCATACTTTTCGGTTCTGCGTTCGATGTAGGAATGGGAAATTCCATGTTTTTAGAATCCGGCTCGACTTGTTTCGCACGTAAAAATTTAAGCATACGACCAATTAATAGTACGGCAAGAGTTCTCTCGTGTTTGTAATTGATTCGTGTGCATCATGTAAACTCTTCGTAAGGCTTCGCGCCACCCTCGACGCTCAGAAAATGGGTATATTTTTTAAAAATTCATAAATTCCAAAGTATAAAACGAAATATTTTTTTTTAACTCAAGGTAAGAAACGGCTTTAAGAATGCCTCAAATAAATAATAGTTAGAAATATTTTTAAATGGCGGCGCACGTATGTTGCTACAAATGTATCAACGTCATGTTGCATCTGAAAAAAATTTACTGTAGAGTAAAAAAAAAAAATAAAATGTAGCGTAGCGAAATTTTTTTCTACCATTAGGGAAATTACGGTGAGCTGGAGAAAAACATGTTTAATTTTCACCGAAATTTCACGAGAAAAAACGTCAATAAAAAACCCTATTCAGTAATCGCAAAAATCCTACGTCACCTTTTAGATGATGTATCTAAAAGTATTGTGTACAAATTTCAGATTCACAAAAATTAAAAAAGGTGTCATTTCGCATGCTCTTATATTGATGCTCGTGTACACTGTCGCTTGCGAGAAACAATTTAGTTTATCACCATCTAGCGGCGAAAGCCGATGATTGATGGTTCAATATTGACGTCAAATCGGTAAACTGATGATTGGTGACTCGATATTCGGTCGAACATTGGCCTAAAATCGGCACACCAATGACTCATAAGATCATGCATCAACCGACCAACTGTTGGCGAATCAATATTCGGCCGAAGATTAGTCTAAAATCGGCACACCAATGACTCATGAGATCATGCATCAACCGACCAATTGTTGGCGAATCGGTAATCGGCTGAACATTAGTCTAAAATCGAAAAATCAATGTTTGGTGAGTTCATACTCGGCCGAACACTGGCCTCAAATTGCTAAACCAACAATTGGCGAGTGAATACTTGACCAATCATTGGTCGCTAATTGTCAAACCCACATTTGCCTGCACTTGACAAACGCAGGGGTCTAGGGGGACCTGTCAAGGCAGACACAAGAAGTTCCACTCCTCTGACAAATACCCAATTTTATATGAGTAGACCTGCTGGAACCGGGCATTTTACATGCCGACGAATCTGCCTCACCGTGGCCCCCGCCGGGTATAACTTCCGACGATTCGACTTAGAGCGAATCGTTTGAAGCCTAGCTAAATGACTTCGTTTCCCCGGTAGGGGTAGGTTCAACTTGCTCGATGGGCTCACAAAAGAGAACATAAGGCAGAGTGTTTCTCCAAGCACGCCTTTCGGTGGAAGTTCGCTTGGTGGCTGTTTCGACGAAAGTAGACGGGAAGTTTGTTGCGTCTGTTCTTCATGGACGAGAGACCCTCGGGTCGAGCATAGAATGACGGTTGCGTGCCAGATTTCTTATACATTAAATGTCAAACCAATCAATGGTGAACAAATATTCGAACATCGACCTCAAATCGACTAACCAACAATTGGCGAGTCGGACACGGCCGGGCATTGGTCGCAAATTATCGAACCAACCATCGGCAAGCCGAATACTTGGCCGAACATTGGCCAAGCGTGGGGGATTCGACAATCGCCACGCCAACACTAGCCCGACCAGCGACCGCGTCTGTTCCATCGGCAAAACCTAATGGGGCTCACAATTCAACACACTTCATTGTACAAGAATAATCAGCGACCTCCTTTGCTGATTCGTATATCGTCGATAAAATTAATCTACGATATTAAACCGTACTTGTTGGAATTTTGGTTAACACTTGGCTTCGTACCGAAGATCAGCAAGTTTCAACTCGAGATGGAAACTTCGGGCCGGGTGGGTTTTCGAAGGTTCAAGAAATGTGAGATATTAATGTGATTTAAACAAATCATCGTTGATGGTGGAAAATTGTTTCTTCCATACTCACGCACACGATCAATTTCCATGGCAGCCTCCGAGCTTCGTTATAAGCGAACAATTCCCAACTGGATCGTACGTACGACTGCGCCTTACGCAGACGTAGAAACTTCCCTCTTCATGCGCAAGTCAAACACCGAAAACCCTCCGTTTTCAGGTAGGCAATAAAAATACTTTATGCCTCAACGGACTGCTATAGAAGTAAATCGTTCCGAGAACTGTGGGCGCCCGCTTGGGGTTCCCCCGACATTTACTGTACTTACGTATGCGCGGAACGGAAAGACTTCGCACCCACGAAGAGCTGTCACTCAACGTTGGAGAGTAATTTTAATATCCAACAAAGTGTGAACGTCCCGTAGAATTTCATAGGAAAACATGCATTTATAATGAACGTAAACTGTGAAGCCCTTGAAAATGTAAACCTCTGGTTTTTACTTTCATCGAGAAAAACCGCAACGGTATATTTAACGACACCAGCAATGGAGGGTCGAGCGACCGGCGATTTTTTTCAGCATCGATACTATAGAATAAATACAATCATATTGAAAGTCAGTGGACAGTGGCCGTATCTGACTACAGGTACCCGTTGCATCCTATGTGCTGGTATAGTTTTGTTAGGCATCAGCCAACTGATACCTGAGGTATTGGCTGTGGTGAAGCATCTTGATGATCAGGACTACCTCATTAAATGCGTTACACCGATGATACTCGCTGGCTTCTGTCTCGTCAAGTTTCTTTTTTCTGCGCTCAACACAAACAAGGTCAGTATTATATTTTTCGAAGTCTTGTGTAAACTTAATTTTGAATACTTTGATCGAGATTACGGGCATAATGCGTACGAAATGAAAATAAATTAATTTGGTACGATTTTCTTGTGAATTCTAATGATGAAGAAATAATAACTAGAAATTATGAACTAATAATAAATACTAATGATAAACGCAAGGTACGATGACAATTTTCCGCACCTAGACCTTTGGGCGATTAACGATTAGAGCGCCACCACTGCGCCTTAAGGTGATGCTGGAGCTGTTTTTTTCCTTTTTGAACTTGCTTTACCTGCTTTACCGATGGAACCAGACAATTTTTCAGTTCCGACTTAGCATTGTTAATATGCTATACATATGCGTCAAATCATGCAGGATTATGATATTGACATAAACGCTTCGGTATGCCGTCGAATTTTGATTGAAAACTTACAAGGAATTAAGAAAACCGAATATTATAGTTAGCGGAAGTGCATGAACGTAGTTTTACGATTGACGCACAGGTGGCTCTGCATCGTGTGTAATATTCGATTTTCCGTATTTTTCGAAAGATTTCGATCGAAATTCGAGTGCACACCGAATCGTTTATGTTATTGACACAGTCCTGTAAGATTTGAAGCATACACGTCGCATAGTAACGATGAATAGTAAAAACTAAGAAATCGCCTATTTTCGTCGGTAAAACAGGAAAATCCAGCAGCCCCTTAAGGGCATGTGATACATACGTATCGATGCTCCGATGGTAACAAATCGCTTGCCCTATTTTCTCCCTGATGGTTGATGCTTCAACCAAAATCAAATTAGGTTTTTGCAGTCAGTAGATATAAGTATGAAAACCTAATTTGCTTTTGCTCGTCATATCAATCGTTTTTGAGAAAACAGAGAAGGCGATTTGTTACCGACTGAGTCTGTACCACATGCCCTTAAGAATGTAAGCCATAAAGCCTGGTGTGGCGAATATGGCACGCTGGGTAGTAAATTATCAATCGATATTCACCGGTAAAGAGCTCTTTGATACCTGCAGATATTAATGTTGTTAAATCGTATGCGTACGGACTGGGATGTTTGGGCTCGGGATCGTGACGTTAACACTCTTCACGAATATGCCAAGGAGGGAAGAAAGATAACGATCCTGGGTGCAGGTTAGTCGAGTCATGATAAGCGAAAAAAAATGAAATAACAATTTATACAGATTTATCGATGTTGCGTACAGTCGGGGCTTTTATAGCCTGCGTTCTCTTCGAGATTCAACCGATTGTACCAAAGATCATCGATATTTTGCTGGAGAATGGTACCGAGCCTGGTGAATTTGCAATCCCAGTCGACTATGTAATTATAGACGAGCAGAAACATTTTTTTTACATTGTTCTGCATCAATTCATGGTGGCGTCTATGACATTCACCATAGTGGTAGGACATGATGCTTTCATAGGCATGTCCGTTCACCATGCTTGTGGCTTATTTGCTGCTTTGGGGTGAGTCAAAGGTTTGTTAATACCCTTGGGAAGTCAAATCGCAATTCATGCTATATCTCGAAATTGTGAAAGCATTTTTCTATATCATGACTGATTGTCATTTTCGGTTTCGTATATCAGTTTTTGAGTACACACGATATAGGCGGAGAGACGGATTGTAGTAAATTTTCTACGGCTTCGATAGAAGCTAATATATATCTTTAAAGAAAGTACGTGACGCATCAGTCACGTATCCATATTTCGTCAGTATAATGTACATTTTTGACCCGATTCGGTACTTTTTAGGGACTTCTACATTTGAGGATCCCGAGTCGTTTGTAACATGTTCCTCTGCTACAACAACCGAAATCTTACGTGTTATCAGTGTGATTTCGACGTATAATTCAGGTACCAGGTCGTGGATAACAACTACCGGAGTAGAAATTTTCGAGCGTTACATCGGGCCCTGATAGGGCTCTGATAAGGCCTGATCAGTCCCTTGTCACGCCTTCTCAGGACCTTATCAGGGTCCGATGTAAAGCGTGAAAATTTCTAGTCGTTTTTCCATCAACGACCCCAAAATGACGAAAAAAACAACCGATGTATGAATCACTGAAAAAGCTCTAGGTTGTGTCGTTTCGCCGGCGTTGATCAGAAAGTAACCGTAAAGACGACAATCTTGAGAGCGTTTCTTCGAGTCGTTCTTCGGGTCTTTTATGAAAAACGACTTATCTGAATCATCGTCAATAGTCGCTTTGCGAGGAGATTTTCATAAAAAACCCGAAGAACGACCCAAAGAAACGCTCTCAACATGGTCGTCTTTCCGGTGACTGTCTGATCAACGCCGGCGAAACGTCTCAACCTAGAGCTTTGTCAGTAATTCATACATCAGTCGTTTTTGTGGCCATTTAACGCTTAACTTGCTATGGTACTTGCATTTTTATATGAACTTGTCACGTACCGACGCATTATCATATACACACAAGGTGAACTTTTAACGTCCTTCTCTGACGCCAACCATGAAGACTCTAAGCACCTAAAGCTACGGTGCGATCGGCCTAGACACTGAAAAATACGGACGGATCAACGTAGACATCGAAAAATATGGAGGTATTATCCTGGATACCGAAAACTATGGACGAATCGACCTGGACTTCGATAATCCTGTCGTCTACGACCTGGTAACTGAACTGTATGTGCAGTCAAACTGATAGTACCTAAAAATTCGGTTGTTGTAGCATGGGGACATGTTACAACCGACTCGGAATCGTTAAATGTAAAAGTCCCCAAAAAGTCCCGGATCGTATCAAAAGATGGACATTATAGTGACGACATATGGATACGTGACTAATACGTCACGTACACTTTTTTTAACGGGATACATTGATTCCCGCTATTATCTAGGATTTGCCTGTGCGGCGATATAGATACATTTTATTAAATGTATAGAATATACAAAAATAAAATTGTTGAAAAGTTCAAATTATAGGAATTGTGTTATTCACCACTTTTATTCTATAGATAAAATTCTTTTATACGATAAAAATTCTTGTAACTTCTCCCACTCATTGATAGATGGTGATATCGGTTCGCATCCACCGTATCATATGAAAGTGTTTTTTTTTCGTAAACATGGTAAATTTAACTAGATCTTGCAGTCCATAACGATACCCATGACTACGTCAAAGTAACGGTCTTAATTGCAGTTTGTAATAATGAGCGTAATGATTTATCAACCAAAGTTTTCAGACGGAAATTAGAGCGTTTTGGGAAAACAAAAAGATCAGCAGAAACACATGAAATCGGTAATGGGTTGGGTAAACCTGGCATGGACTTCAATGATGTAACTTTGTGCATCGACAGGCACAATGAAGCTATCGAGTAAGATTGTTTAAAGGATCTGTCTACTGAGATTAATGAATACCCTATGAATATTAGTGATTTTTGTCGCACGTCACCTCCCGGAATGGCAACTTCATTCCCATCAGCGTTAATTTCACCACATTCCTATAGCTACTTATTCGTAACTAATTGTAAAAAATGACGAATCTCATGAGCACAACAACAACTCTCCGGTTATTGATAAACTATTTTCAGATACGCGGAACTCATCGAGGCAACTTACTCATCGTGTCTCTTTTTTTCCATCGGATTTCAAATATTTCTAGTTACCCTAACGGGACTTCAGGTAACGGCTACGGATTTTTATGTATAGAGTCTTTTGAATATACAAACAAAATATCTAATTGATTCAGGTTGTCACGACAAAAATGAAACCGCATGAAAATCTGAGATTCATTGTTAATAATGTTGTTGTTACGATACATCTTTTCGTCGAATGCTACGTGGCTCAACTTATGATTGATCACAGTATCAGTATTCGCTATCGTGTGTCAGTCAAATAATGTCGTAATAGTACATTTCGATACGAGTGCGAAAAAACTTTTTCTGACGAGTGCGAGTTTGCAGCACGAGCCGAAGACGAGTGCTGCAAAGCCGAACACGAGTTCGGAGAACGTTTTTCGCACGAGTATCGAACAAAATTTTATTTCGCAAGGTGTAAAAATGGGGGTTTTCGCACGCGAAGCGTGAGAAAAAACTGCAATTTTCCCACCGAGTGACATAATAGTATATTATGCCACTAGGGAGGAAAGTGCGTCTTTTCACCGAGTGCGAAGTTTGATGCCCGAGCGAAACGAGGGCAGAAATTCGCACGAGGTGAAAAGGCACGTCTTCCCGAGTAGCATACGATATTTTTTGCCCGCCTACGCTAAAAAGTTCACATTCCATGCTTGCAACGGGGGCGGAAAGTTGCCTATTCTGGACCAGCGGGCCAAAAAGTAACGGAGCAGAAAAATTTTCCGCATCAAATCAGGTATGAATCCGGCGGCCTGTTCGCCGGAACATTGCCTGATGTACACCAATTCAGGTACTGATAAGGCAAACGACATCAGGTTTGCCGGAGATCTACCGGAATTAGGCCGTTTCCGGGTGCAATAAGGCACACTGGTGTACATCAGGCAACAGTCCGGCG
>JAPYZD010004951.1:0-14491 GCA_030522725.1 Ichneumoninae sp. B BG-2022a | reverse complement strand
TCTTCTCAGTACCTTTAGTATACATGATTTTTTTCAGATTTTTACACCATCAAGAAATACTTGCAATTTTCTCTTATTGTTGTCGAACTTATGCGAAGTTAGCGTGCAGCGAGACTCCCTTCTTAAGCAACTCCAATGACAATGATGACTCGTTCGATTCAGCAAAAAAAGGTCTTGAAAATAAGGAAATAAAAAAAAATCGAGAAAAATCCGGAAGTGCAAGTGTTTTTTTCTACTTATAATCAAATGGCTACCTCTATGCTGTCTGCCGGATCTCGGTGGTTCCGGTCGGGCGGCTCTCTGCTGTTGTTGTTTTTCCGTTTTCTCATTCAAATAACTAATACGCGATTGATTACCACCGCCGGGACCGTGAGACGATGAATTAACGGCCCTACCGGAAGTCATCGAGCCCTGACTCGTTGTCGCCTGTCCTGAGCTCGTACCTTTGCTCACTATTGGCGACGTCTGTGTGTTGCTCTCCCACAACACTTGTTGCTGCAACGCATGGAACGATAAACATACACAAACTCGTCATGTTTGTCAAGAATCTTTTTCTTTTGAAACTATAATGTTCAGATTTGGCTGGATTTTGTTTTATAATTAGATATCTCACCGAGTTGTGAGAATTGTGAGTCTCGATCTTGCTCGTCCTGTTAGATCGAGCAGGTGTCGAGGGGGGCGTAGCTTCTCCACCGCGACTCGTTGGCTCTTCTCCCTCCTCCTCTTGCACCAATTGTTGAAGCTCGCCGCATCCCGAACCTTCGTTCATGTTTCCGCTTTATTGAAATCCAATCCGATATTAAAAACACAACGTTTATCAAGTCGAATAACTTTTTTTAGGTTATGTACATGAAGCTTTGGTCATTGGTTGTTTACGAGAACCACTAAATCTGACTGAATGCCCGAGCCATCTATCGTCGTTATTATCTTCGGTTATCTTTATCAATTGCAGTAATGATCGCTGGATTTGTCGTGTTGTGACAAATAGACGAGAAAATACAATACGACAAACTTTGCCCCGACGCTTGCGCCAATGAGTCGCTGCGAGTCGAAGCTGTGGCGGTTGTTTTGATTTCTCGAGTTACCTTCCGGTCAGTCATGCATAAGATACACTTGTAATTTCATTGGGCAGTATATCAGATATACTGCCGTTTTATTAGGTTTGTTCCTTTTCAGTGGAAGCTGGAGCACAGTGCTCGATTTTACGTGGAAGATATATCTTCAATAAATATAGATATACTTTGCACGTAAAATAGACCGCTCTGCTCCAGCTTAGTCTGAAAACGAACAGACCTATCTTCTTATTCCTCCTGGCTTTAGGCTTACACCAACTGAACAGACCTATATTGTGTTCAATTGCGCGATACCTCTGGCGATACTGAACGAAAGGGGGGGCGGTGTGTTCAATTGGTAGCGCACCATTCCTCCATACACCGTTTGTACACACGCTCCTTTGATTGGTGGAAGCTCAGTTCTAGACCTCATCTCCATTGGCAGAAGCAAGCATGTGTAGTATTGGTTTATGGAGGAATGGTGGGCTATTGTTCAGCTGTATAAAGTTAGCCACTCAACTTTAATTAGGTAATTTACAATTTATACCATTCGATTGATCGTCGTTTGGAGGTGATCGTTTAATTGCAATAAATGAATAATTGACCATACAATATTTTTATTAAGCTACCAATCACCACCACACGACGACCAATCGAATGGTATTATATTCTAAACTATTTAATGAAAGTTGTATGGCAAAATTTATATAGCTAACTTGCTCACTTGGGGTGTGACGATTCCGAGGAATTGCCGGTCACATAACCTTCACAGTCATAATGCATGTCGATTATTTGATCGCTACATGACCGCTTTTAGCATTATTTTCTATTAAAACAGAAATCGATCAGTGTTTTATTCTTTGATCTTTTCCTTCAACAATTTTTTAATAGAGGAAAATGGTAAATTTGATGAAAATCGATTAATGTTGCGGGGATCGATCGTGCACCGACGTTCCGATGCTTTTAGAAACGGTAGTAAAAGCCCAGTAAAAGCCAATTGCCGCTGATGACAACAACCGGTCGACGGACGCTTCAGTGTGACAAGAAGTTTAGCTTTTGCAGATAAATAGAGCTGTTTATCGATGCTCTGATGGATCAGTGAATTTTTCTCGTGTCTGGAATAATGGTGAGTGTAGTTTTCATTTTCTGTATGACCAATTTGTCATTGTAATATCACAGATAATTCTTTGCGTGTACATAACCTCAATATTGTTTCCATACTTACGACATTCGTCAAATCAAGCGCTAAATCAATCGAGCATCGAACAGTACACCAAATAGGTGACGAAAAAAGAAATTAAAATAATAAATTTCCAATATATTTGCTTCGAAATATGGGTTGTTTTTTTTTTTATAAAAAATCTCAAATTATCAACAAGCTTTCTTTTTTAGAAAAGCTTATTTTTTTTCTAAAAAAAATTAATAATTTGAAGGAACTTATATTTTTATTTTTTTGTACATAACACTTCTTCGTTAAATATTTTACTGAATCGTTATTACAATATTTAGGCGTCCAATGATGGAATTCCATCGCCAGCTCTACCTGGGTTTCCACCTTCAGCACCTAGCATCCCGCCAGGTTTTGTGCCACCCATGATGCCCACGGCACCTTTTATACCTCCTCCGGGTCTACCACCAGGGCCACCAGGAATCTTGCCACCGCAATTCTCCATTCCTCCTCCTGGTTTTGGATTTCCTATTGCAGCAGCGCCCCCTCCGGAAGCTGGAGTTATAGGTATACAATTGTGACAATGTTCCAAATTTATCGGTAACGTGACAATTCAATTGTCACGTTACCGACAAATTTGGAACGTTTTTGTACTGTCGAACAAAGTGGATCTAAAAAATAGTGTACTCTACCATCTGAAAATTTTGGACACTGGTATTTTTTTTTGCCTATCCTTCATTACTAAGTGTTTGATGAATAATATTTTGAAAATTTTATAATTTTATAATTATAATTATAATTAATTTATAATAATAATTATAATTAATTTATAATAATAATTATAATTAATTTATAATTATAATTAAGTCCATCTCTCATATTTATAGTCATACGTATCTCATGTTATATCGAAAATCATTAACGAAAAAGTTACTTGGGATTATGTATTATGTATTATGTAGTACTGTATATTCAAATTCTATAGTAACGTTATACATTCAAATTTTATATGCCTCACATTCTCGATTCACAACTCGAGTTTTGTGTAAAGGAGTTACTTACTCCGTCAACAAATAAAATTAAAAATTAAAATAAAAATATTTTTCACAGCTGCACCACCCCAGATAACAGGCACAGTGCTACCTCCTCCGGCACCTTCAGCCTCAGAAACGGCGTCGATCGATACGTCTCAGTCGTCCGACTCCAAAAAGTCCGAATGGACGGAGCACAAAGCGCCGGATGGTCGGACATATTATTACAACGCCGCGTCAAAGCAATCGCTATGGGAGAAGCCTGACGAGCTCAAGACACCTGCCGAATTGCTTCTCTCCCAGTGCCCGTGGAAAGAGTACAAATCTGAGAATGGAAAGGTTTATTATCACAATGTCAGTACTAAAGAATCGAGATGGTCAATACCGAGCGAACTTGAGGATCTTAAGAATCGGATAATTGCTGAGGAAGCTGCTGCCGCAGCTGCGGTCGCTGTTGCAAGTGCAACCAACACGTGAGTCTCCCGAACCTTCTGCTTTGCAATCTTTTCGGATTTTTGCTTTACAGGAACCAGGGAGGTTTCAAATATTGAAAATTAAAAAAAAAAATGTTTACTTATATGTATAGTATAACAAGTTGAAATTCCTTTCCCGTCAAGTTTATTATGAAATTTACAACATTATGGATCGAAGAGCGGAAAATGCACAGAGGTTCAAGCCCGGGGCCTCGCAAGTGCAAATTTTAATTGTGATTTCGTCAAAACTACATTTTTCGGTGGTCCACACACAATATCCCAACAGCCGTTAAAGATATCGGCAATGAAATGTTTTATGAAAATAAATCATAACATTTTAGAAACCTGAGAATTAATGCAAAATATTTACATTTTTTTATAGCAATAAATAACACTTCATTTTTATTTTATCACGTCACTGGCTGATTTTCTCCCAATAATTTTTTTAGGTTCCCTTGATAGGGCCGGTCTTTGGAACAATTCTTGTATGGTCACTAAAGCCATTTTCAATCGTTCTCTCGGACTCGTGTTCATAAGCAAATCGTACATGTTTGGTACAATAAAAATATTATTAATAATAACATCAACATTTTGAATGTATATTCCTCCTTAGCGATATTGCCACAACTGTTTTCACTTTGTTATAGCTTTATTATAAATCATCTAAAGTGACTGAATTTTCGGTCAGGCAAACCTCCCTAGTCCCCTAAATTCATGAAACTGAAGATAATGCTCTGAAACGCTAATTGTGTTTAAACTCTGATTAACGCATGAATCAACAGAGGTGCAGTTGCTGTGTCGATTCAGCATCTATCGCCGAACGTGACCGGCACGATTCCCCAGATCGGTACACCGGAGCCCGGTGGAAAATCGGCTATAGAACAAGCTATGGCGGCGACGCTGGCGGCGATAAATATACCAACGCCGCCGGCAAAACCTGACGAGGACAGCAATTCGGCGAAAGGCTCGGCGAACGGCAGCAGAACCAGTACACCCGAGCCAAAGATGCATTTCAAGGACAAGAAGGAAGCTATCGAAGCTTTTAAAGAATTGCTCAAGGAACGTGACGTGCCGTCCAACGCGACGTGGGAACAGGCCGTCAAGATGATACAGAACGATCCTCGGTATCCGTCGATGAAGAAGCTCAACGAGAGAAAGCAGGCTTTCAATGCCTACAAGACGCAGAGGCTGAAGGAAGAACGAGAACAGGAAAGACTCAGGTGCGGTGAACAACTGTTGTGCACGTTGTTCTTGTTTACTTGCTCTCAATCTTCGAACAATTAGTGCAACGTGGAAAACAAACTACAACTAAATAAATAAAGTTCATGGTTTTCAATAATATGAACTTTATAGAAAAAATCATTGAAAATAATAATTAAATTATTGTTTTTTCATTCACCAGGCTGAAAAAAGCTAAGGAGGACCTGGAACAATTTCTTCTCGATCACGAGAGAATGACGAGCACGACGAAGTATTACAAGTGCGAGGAGATGTACGGAAATCTCGAGGTCTGGCGTTCGGTCGGTGACTCCGATCGTCGTGATATCTTCGAGGACGTTATTTTCAATCTTGCCAAGCGCGAGAAGGAGGAAGCTAAGCAGCTGAAGAAACGTAATACGAAGAGGCTCGCTCAGGTAATTCATCACCGTTTATTCAATTCGAAATAGTCTATTATGCCAAACCGGAGGAAAGTGCGTCTTTTCACTGAGTGTGAAGTTTGTTTTGCGAGCAAAGCGAGGGCGGAAATTCATAGGAGGTAAAAATGCACTTCCTCCCGAGTGGCCTACGCTATTTTTTCCCGACTACGCTAAAAACTGGCCATATTTCTACGCCTGCAACGGAGCTGGAAAGTGGCTGATTCTTGAAGAGCGAGAGGAAAAGTAATTTAGCGGGTGGAAAAGAGATTTACCAGAAGAAGAAATTTTTCCATCCGCTAGATCACTTTTCCTCCTGCTATATCATTTTTCTTCCCCCTCGTCAAGAATCGGCCATGTACTATTAAACCCTCAATTTATTTATTTATTTATTTATTTTCAATCATACGGTCCAAGCCCAATTACCGGTTGCCAGATTGATCTGACAACTACAAATAGTTATTAGGAGAATATATCAATTACACATTATCAAAGTACATAATATCCCAATCCATGTATAGATACTTCCACAGCTCCAAGATATACACAATTTTAGATTACAAGGTACACTTCGAAGTACAATTAAATAATTACTATGAGTAGCGACAGCTCAATTTTACGAGGTCCTAGGAATCTAAATTTGTCCCCCTTGGTCTATCACCATCGAAGCGAGAGATTGACAGTGCTAAGTTAAACCCGGGGAAATATTTCCGATATGCATTTTATCACCTGGGACAGTGAGCCTCCGAGGAGATTCACCCTGACTCCCATCTCATTTCCCAGTCTCGAGATCCTTGGTAGCCAGCTAAAATATGCATAATTCGCCCTATAGAACGGCACCTCAAATAGCTCATTAGCATTGACCCTCTTCCCAACACGCCATCGAACCAATGCACATAAAGTTGGGGAATCAAACCTATGATTAATTATATTAAATAGGAACAGAATATCGGCCCTTTTCCTACGCGTGTCTAGCGTATTAAGACCCAAAAAATGCCTGATAGGACCATAGTCATGGTCGAGGAGGTCCATCGGGGACCCCAATCGATACGCCGCGAATCTAAGAAATTTATTTTGGACCCGTTCAATTAAGTCCACAAACGTATTTTGGTACGGAGACCAGATTACCGAACCATATTCAAGCTGGGACCTGACCAGCGCCATGTACAGAGTTATTAGCGATCTCGGATTATTGAACATGGCCGCTGTACGCTTCACGTAAGCTAACATTCTTAGCGCACGTGAGATACAGTACTTATAGTGCGGTGAGAACGACAATGTGTTATCGAAATGAATTCCTAAATCACGTACAGTAGAAGCAACTTCCAACAGTGTGTTGTTTAGATCATACGGATACAATATCACGCCACCCGATCGATTAAACCGCACTACACTACACTTCATAACATTTAGGTACAATTCGTTTTCCTCACACCATTCAGATAATCTATTTAGATCATTCTGTAGTAGCGACGCGTCATCCATCGATTTAATTACCTTAAAAATTTTCATATCGTCTGCAAAAAGTAGGACGTTTGAATGATGACGGATGACAATTTGCCGGAGCAATTTTCCATTCGTTAAAAAAACCAACCGAATAAAAAAATGGTTCTTCAGGTTTTGGACACGATGACGGAGGTGACTCATAGGACAACGTGGCAGGAGGCCCAATCTCTGCTACTGCAGCACACCTCGTTCGCCGAGGATGCTGACCTTCTTGATATGGACAAGGAGGACGCTCTACTGGTTTTCGAAAATCACATTCGGCAATTGGAGAAAGACGAGGAGGAGGAGAAGGACCGCGACAAGAAGAGAAGAAAGCGACAAGAGAGGAAGAATCGCGATGGCTTTATCGTGAGTAGTGGAAAATAGTATATTATGCCACAAGGGAAAAAAGTGCGTTTTTTCACCGAGTGCGAAGTTTGATGCCCGAGCGAAGCGAGGGTAGAAATTCACACGAGGTGAAAATGCACTTCCCCCCTTGAGGCATACGATATTTTTTTCCGATTTCGTTAAAACAACCATATTTCTTGAGTTAAAATAACCACAATGAGCCCTATTACTCCCTAGGGAGTAATGAAATTATACCGCGCATGCGCACATGTTAATGATGATCATCAGTCAATAATAGGCTATTTTCCGCCCGTGTTGCACGCAAGGAATGTGGTTATTTTAGCGCAGTCGGAAAACAATACATTTTGTGGGGTTGTTAAAAATGGCTAAATTTCAGCTCTTACGATTACCAATTTCTGATAAAGCAAAAACAGTTTGGTTACGAGTTTCCCAGCGTTAATTTCCATGCAATGTTTTTAGACTCTGCTGGATGAGCTGCACGAGCAGGGAAAATTGACGTCGATGTCCCTGTGGGTAGAGCTTTATCCGATGCTCTCGGCGGATCTTCGTTTCTCCGCGATGTTGGGTCAACCCGGCTCGACGCCTCTCGATCTGTTCAAATTCTACGTCGAGGATCTAAAGTCTCGTTTCCACGACGAAAAGAAGATTATTCGCGAGATATTGAAGGACAAAAATTTCGAAGTTCAAGTGAACACAACTTTTGAGGAGTTCGCCACGGTGGTCTGTGAAGATCGTAAATCGGCGACTCTCGACGCTGGTAACGTTAAACTGACGTACAATTTGTTGCTGGAAAAGGCCGAAGCTCGGGAGAAAGAGCGAGTCAAGGAGGAAACAAGAAAGTTCAAGAAACTTGAGACTGGTTTCAAGAATTTGTTGAAAAATCTCGAAGTTGACTATCAAATGTCTTGGGATGAAACGAGAAGCAAGATCGAGGAAGAGGCCGATTTCAAAGCAATAACACTGGAGAGCGAGCGAGTCAGGATATACAAGGAATATCAACACGAACTCGAGGAAAGCTGCAGTCATCATCACATACGCAGCAAGAAGAAGAAAACTAAAAAAACTAAGAGGAAATCACGATCACGCTCGCATAGTGTTAGCATTTTATTAACCATGTATTGTTATACATATGGAATTAATATATTCAATTATTTGACCATTTTTGTTTAATTTCCTAGGATTCCGAGGGCAGCGAGAAGGGAACGAAGAAAAAACGGCACAACAAGTCACGATCGCCCAGCGTACCGAGCAAGTCCGATAGTTCTGAATCCGACTGTCGTAAATCTAAGAGAAAGAAGAGTAAGAAAAAACGCGGACGCAGTCACTCGGTAATTGAAATTGAATTCTTCACGATATTTAATTTTTATATATTATAATCTGTCATCCGAACTAACGTTCGAACGATAAATTCGATAATTCGTTTTTTTAACAATGCAATTTGATAATTTAAAAAATAATAATTTGTACTTGTTCATTCAGCGATCACACTCGAGACTCCCGTCGTCCGAGGATTCGCCGGAGCGAAGAAAAAAAGAGGATAAACATCGTCGCCCATCGGGTCACAGCGAAGGTTCGGCCCACGACAACGGCGAGCATCACGAACTCTCCGAGGACGAGCTCGAGAAACAGCGGGCGCAGTTATTGCGCGAATTACAAATGCAACAGGAAGACAATTGAATGATAGACAATAATAACGTCTTTGTCTTTTCATCATCGTCGTTTATGGTTTTTTCCCTCCTACTCGGCATCCAATCAACGACCTTCTTCGATCAAAGATACCGATCTATAATTTTCGTGCAATGTCAGGAAACGGCGAGGCCGTTGAAAAATAAAATCTCTTCTAGAGGAATCCATTTGGGACATTTTTTTTTATACATACGTGTACGACTAGAATTTCAGCATTGAAAAAGAATTTTGATTATTTGACCAATTGTAAATTACGTAAAATCAAGCCCACACTTTTGGATTGAATGAAACGCGAAACGAATATTATCCTCGCGGTAGAAGCACCCACAAGTAAGCGGTCGAAATAAAAGCCGATAACTAAAAAAAACAATACAGAGTGACACGGTATCGGCGATATGGAGACAACAATGTGCCGAATATTCGAGAGGCCACCGAGCATTTTGTACATTCACAATAAATTTGATGAACCGGAAGAAAAACTTTATTTTATTCAACATCGTGTAAAACAGAAAAATTAATCAGCACGGAATAGGCTGAAAAAAAATTATATTAATCGCCTAGACGGGTATAGAGTCAGTGTATAAAGATGAGAGGGAGAGGAAAAAAATAAGTTGATTATATTATATGCGCTAACTGAAGCTCGTGCCGTTGCGAAGACAATTGTTTCTATTAATAATTATTCACATCGACAACGTCGAGGTGCATAATTTATACTCGTCGGTCAACAAGATCCCAATTGATGCCACTCAGCTGATAATACTCGGGCGCATCGAACATAGTGTGATAGGTCGCGTTACAAATATCGACGTTACGACTGATCTTTTTACAGAGCAAAACTCACGTACTTTATTCCTATAGCAAAAAAACTTCGATACGAGTAACTGTAAGGTCGAGGTCGGGCTTAAACTTGACTTCACAAGTCTGACTTCGGGGGTCATAGCACGGCATCGAATTTTCGTCAAAGTGTTGAAGTCAATTCCGTAAGCATATCCGATGGTTCATCGAAAAGAAATATCTCTATCCGAAAACTGACACTCAACCAAGAGGTCAACTTTTCGTATAGCTTCCGGAAAATTGTTACTGTACCAAGTTCCCACGAAATCGCGTATGCTTTTAGCACACAAAGGGAGCTCGCACTTAAGGAGGGAGTCTGGCTGAGCGCTGACTTCGCACAAGTTCAACAACAAAAAAAGAAAATTGCAAGTGCTTCTTGATAGTGTAAAAATCTGAAAAAAATCATGTATACTAAAGGTACTGAGAAGATTAATTTTGCATAATAATAATTACAAAATGTTATTAACAAATGGATCAAAAAATTAATTGGTTAACAAATTATTCGTTTCGTTTTCTGATTCGTTTATTTTTCTGAATACGTATGAATTTTTTCAGATTTTTATCTAATCGTTGATTTTTTATTTTTTTTTTATAGAACAAAAATCAACGATTATTTAAAAATCTGAAAAAATTCATACGTATTCAGAAAAATAATCGAATAATTTTCATAAAAAGAAAAAAGTTTTATTACCAGGTAATTTGTTAATTAATTAATTTTTGGATGAATTTGTTAATAACATTTTGCAATTATTATTATGCAAAATTAATCTTCTCAGTACCTTTATAACATTTTGCAATTATTATTATGCAAAATTAATCTTCTCAGTACCTTTAGTATACATGATTTTTTTTCAGATTTTTGCACCATCAAGAAGTACTTGCCATTTTCTCGTATTGTTGTCGAACTTATGCTAAGTCAGCGCGCAGCGGGACTCCCTCCTTAAGATTTAATTTAACTTAACTTAATTTCACTCTCCATCCAACCTCTATGAAATCCGCGCCTTGTCAAGAAGTTTCGGTTAAATATCTCTATTAAAAAAAAAAGTAATAAATAAAAATCGATCTTACCTCATGCACTCATACCCTGGGCGCCCTAAACCCTTTCCTCACAGCGATTGGCCGCTGTCCCCCGATGGATTCTCCCGCAGTAACGTCGCTACTCGATCAATCGCGCGGGTGCCCACGAGGTTGAGGGGGCGCCTCTTTCGGGTATCCGCCACGGGAAGCCTCGGGAGCCACCGAGGCAGGCGAGACTGAAGCCAGAAGGCACAAACAGCACCGATCCACCATTAGTTCGAAGGTGGCCGTTGTATCCTCTGGCTTCACCGAGAGACTGTTCGGTTCGACCGATTAATCGGGGACGTGATCGTTGTCACGTTACACCATTCGCCTGTAGAGCAAAAAAAAATTATAATTTTAACAATCGATCCCAAAGCATCAAACACCCAAACAATATAAATCTCTCGACAAGCAGCCACACGCGATATAAAACAAAGTGTGATTAATAAAGAACGAGAAGCTGAAGGAAGATCTCATAAAAAAAAAGAGAAAAGGGAGTCGTCGTGATTATTGACGAGAAAATTTTGAAGGAATAATCAAGTCATGCTGAGCTTTTGCCGGCAGGCGCTTGTCGCCAACAGCCAAAAGTGAGTAGATTCGTTGTAATGGACGAAATTTTGTGCTGATACCTACTGCTCAGTGGCTTGTCGAGTTAAAGCCGTCTCTTTGCCATTATCACTTCTACCTGGCAACGTCGCTGTGGACAAGGAAAAAAATATTATATATATACAGTAGTATGCAATTGAAATAGAACAAGGTTATTTTGTCGAAAGTATACGTGAAAGGGTCTAACGTTTGCCAAAACTGGCGAAAAGTATCGTGTTCCAAGTCATATGCTTACTACTGTATATGTTACCATCAGATTAGGAAATGAAGAGAGATGGAAGATCGAAACGGGGCGAAATATTCAATTGACCAAGAAACAAACGCGAATAAGCGAAAAGAAATGACTTTTTTCCCATATTGCAAAGCAGGTTCAATAATTTATCTAGCATAATCTAGCGCGTATTGTCCGATTTTTGGTATCCTTGAAGTATATTTGATTACTGAATTTGATTATTGATTGCATGGTGTGTGGTAACGTGACGTAGACACATACCGAACAATTAGCGATCAGAAGTGAGATTATCTCAGTGTTTAGTTTAACCATTATAATGTTTCCTGTCGATCCGATTTCACCTGTGGTGTGACTTCGGGCTGTCTGGAATATGTGTGGAAGTACAGGGAATGTTTTTGTACTTTTTAAAATTTATTGTTCGGACATTTTGAGGTCTTGTCCATAAATCGTAATTTTGAGAGAAAATCTTGAAGTTATTTAAAAATGACTGAAGTAATAATGCTGATTTGATTGAAGTGCGCTCATAAAAAAATTACATTCCGAGGAATGTCGTGAATTAGCACGACGAAAAAAATATCCATCAGGTGTATCACCGTGCAGCGCGGGGATTTGGAAATTTTCCACTGTAGGCCTACCCCGATTCTAACGTTGGTCCAGTCTCTTACGGGGCATGGGGGAAAGGGAGAGTTCCGCTGCCTTTTCGAACAGATCCCCCTTCACATTATTATACTGGTATGCTGCTTCGGGTATTCTCGAAGTGTCGTAGATGAATTGTACCCGAAACAAATGTTCATTTTCGTTCAGAACAGCTTACGAACAAAAATATTCCACCGTTCAATGTATCAAAAAATCACAAGGTTGACATGATGAACTTAATCGCTTTTATAATTAATATAAAAATGGTTTCTTTCAAACTTTCCAAAACTTTTTTTTCATTTTATATATATCGTTAAAGCGATGGACGAGATTATTGATCATCGAACGAAAAAGAGCCTAATGCGTTTTTAGGAAACATTTTGTTGAGGGTATTACGGTGAATATTTTGTTAGTACGGCGATGGTTCGTTGGGCCGTTGGGCTTTTCGGTCTCTCGGGTAGTAGTTACACTTCTATATCGTTTACAACAGGGGCCTCTCCTTAGGCGCATCGTAACGACCAGCGCTCGATCGATTTACGCGTTACCTCACGTTGCATTCGTGCTATTGATATAGTTCACCATATGATTCGTCACTCACCTGACTTTCTGTACACAATATGGTAACAATTTTGTTAGCACATCCTATTTGAGAGACGTCACTGTAGTAAAGAACCGAATTTTACTACATTTAATCTGTATTTTACCGTAATAAAGCTTCTCTACAGTCCGTTTGCGCAGCAGGCTCGAACAGGCAATCGTCGTTCACTTTACATGTTTAGTTTACTCCTCCACAGGCCTTATGGACTCGCATGACTGAAATTCAATATTCAATATTCTGAAATATTCAATAAAATTTCATTGACACACACATATAATATTGAATAAAATTTCTTGACCGTAGAAAAAAATGTCTCTCAAAGAGAGTCCCATTTGGGTTTCCCAAGTGGGTTAATTTCAACAGAATATTTCTCAAATCTATATTCTTTTCCAATTTTTTGCAGTCGAAAAATTCCTCAATATTTCCGAAAAGCACGGAGAAGATACTTTTGAATGTTGTTTCGGGCGATACATATGTGTGTGCGAATATATATATATATATGGATATATATGCACATATTTATTTATACATACAACGTACACCGGTGAATCGTTATCGAGTAAAGAGAAGACGTTGACATAATCGATGCAGTCAGCCTGCCGCATTTGCCCCGTCGCTGTGGCAAGTTTTCGTTGGATTGGTTACTAACAGGCTTAGAACGCTCGAGGAATAAAAACATCGTATATAGCTTCCAGGTCTAAGCGTCAATGACAAACATCTCCCGTTACCTAGATTTTTGTTTTTTTCCCCTAAGAACTCTCAAGTACGCGTGCATGAGATTTGTTGAGGTTCTTTCGCTTTGACGTCTTTAACGAAATCTGCGATAAATATTTGTAAAAATAAAAGTAAAACGGGAGTATTCTCGAAATGAAGAGTACAAATCTCGTGGACTTTGTCGCGTGGGTGTCCACCGAAGATTCGTCCTTGGGTCTGGTTATCGCCTCGCCGACGAGTTGGTCGACCGACTGCTCCCATTTTACTCTCGGGAAATTGTCGTTCGGGTCCTCCTCTGCGACCGGTCGTTGCGTATTCGTTGTTAGCATGTCATCTGAAATAACTTTGAACTAAAATAACCGAATACGCAGATCATTCACGGAAAACCGGTCAGATATTTCGAAATACTTGTGCAGTTGGACGAAAACAAATATGCGAAAAAAAATTATTTTGCCATTTTTATTTATTGATTATTTTTTTTAAGTTCCCTACGACGTCTCTCTATTATATTATATTATCTGTAGTGATAACGCGAGATAAAATTAGTTTTCGGACTCTACACTTACACGATAAATTAACGATATATTACGTATTAATCGTTGGGTTATCATAAATTGATTTCTTCGTTTCTTATCGTCACGACCTTCTCTTAATTTGTCGTAATATTCGTAAATGCAAAGCGGCTATGATAACCGGGTCGACCCGTGTCACTGCCCAGTAAGATTGCGTTAGGTAACACGCGAGTCAGCACAATGAGACTCTTAACGTGTTATTGACCGATCGAGGCGGGCCGCGGTGCCAAGGTCTGCTTGCATTTAACATCGACTTGGGTGTTATTGTAAAAAAAAAAAACCCACAACAAAACGAATATTACCTATCGGTTTGGTTTGGTTTGGTGGAGCGATACGAGCACT
>JAPYZD010004950.1:0-10551 GCA_030522725.1 Ichneumoninae sp. B BG-2022a | reverse complement strand
GATCCCCTGCTAACATCAATAGATTTCATTAATGTGCTATTTCTGCGATTCCCGATTGTTCGGCACGCACTTACATCAGTAGGTTCAAACGAAAAGGTCGGCGCTCTCATGTGGCGACCAAACACTGCGATGATGCTCGGTGTTCATTTTCAGGATGCAAAAAGACATCAGTATGACTTAACTCCAAATACAGACAGTGCGAACTACGACCCCAGCTGTTCATCGAATGCTGGCACCTAAAGGAGCAGTATAAACTCCGGTTTGATGAAGCGAACCACAGGTGAAGGGAATGTAAAGACAAATAAATGCGGTGTAAAAAAGTTACCTTAGCCTAACCCAACTACCATGCCAAATAGTCGCCCCATTAGAATTTTACACCCGTTTCGCTCCAGCTGGATTCCAGGACAGCGGGTGTTCCATTGCCCCAATCGGTACAAATATCAGTATTCCCGGATTTCCCGCAGTTACGAATACCACCTGATTCTGACAGTAGTTGGATAGCAATAGCGAGACCACATTGGATTCGCGATCGTTCCGGGTTCTCCAGGGAGCGGGCAAAGCTCGGGAGTGGAGGAGGGTGGATTGACGCGTGGACAGGCAGCTAACGTAATAGAATGTGTATGAACCGGAAACGTGCATGTAGACACACCGTTGAAGTCCGATGGCTTTCCAAGTTCGAATCGCGTGTATATATGGCTCTCGAGAATCGGGGACACGTTTCCAGGTGCGGTCCGACACCGGGAGAACGAAGTCCCCCGGGTTGGGAGGTAACACGCGCCAGTCAGGTAATTAGGTACAGATCGCCCGGTGGATGGGATGTTCACGCCAACGGAAAACAATAGGTGGTGTCGTCGTGTTTATGGAAATCCATGTCCGGCAGAGGGTTGGCAGAACGGCGGAGGGAGGGTGAGAGATGGAGAGAGGAAATGGGGAAGAGCCCGGAGGCACAACGAGACATGTGGGGGGCGGAAGGGGGAGGGGTGCGGGGTGCGATGGTACCGCAGAGACGGCGGTAACGGTACCACGACACCCTGACGGCGCTCGCTCCGTTAGGGCCTAGATAACGCTTGCAAATCGCATTACAGTCGGGCGCGAGCAACCGAACGCCTGCCCTCTCGGCCCATCCACGTACCGTACTGTATATATGCTCCGCATATATACATAATAGTATACTGTATACATACGCGCTCACACGGAACGGGTATATTATAGACACGGTTCTGATCTCTCGGTAACCCAGCGCAGCCTCGAGTCTGCTAACGTGCAGCTGGAGGTACTGCGTGCTGAGAGCGGCCTAACCGAACGTGACGCCCTGAGACCCCGTGCACCTCACACCCAACCGAAGGCACTATCCAGCCGTAGGGTGGTACGTTCCAGCGGGGTCTGCCTCCAGCCCGGGACGGATAACCGGTCGCTGGCAGGCACCAGTGAATGGCACGTTGAACCCGTCGAGCGGAGAGCGATCGATCCACGCCGACGAACAGTCGTTGGCCGTTTCGCTGGAGTGACAATCACTGTGTCTTTCGGACTGTTCCTCGGCTGCGGATTAGGGGTGGAACGTCTAGTACGTTCAACGCTACGGTTGACGTACACAGTCGAGACCGTCGATGTGTGCGATATGGCGCAACGCCGCGTCGCCAACGCTCTCTACTTGACTGGCACCCTCGGCTCTGCTCTCCCAGCCTACTACCACTATATTTATCTTTAATGCCACACACTATATACCATCGGCGTCTCGAGACCCCGAGCTTTAGCTCATCCTCAGACTCTGGAATAATCGCCGACGACGCTTGCCCGAACGTCGGTGAGCTTCACCCGGAACATCGAGCTTCTCATCGGCGAGAGGCTTCCCCGTGGCCCTTGCCCTCACTGATAGTGTGTATACCGATGGGTCGTATACCTTGCTTCCTCATCGTCGTCGTCGTCATCGTCGACGACGACATACCGGTAGAGAGAGAATCTAGCAGTGGGCCCGGCTCGTGGAGCTTGTAGGGTTTACGTTGTAAACATCACGTACGTGTCGACACGGAGCGTCATTAAAGCCCTCTACTCCGTCATCGGGTGGCGCTGGAACCGTCTGCGTCGACGCATCTTCGCGGAAACCAGCGTGACTATGCTATATCACGGAAGTTCAACATCGCCTTAGACATTCACGATATCGGGCTTTGGGATGTACAAAGGCTCACCTCCAAGCCCCTCGTCTTTGGCACCGAGCTGCAAAACTCTACCCGCTCGCGCGAGTAAAAAAAAATACCAAAGTATGGAATTTCGACGTCAGGACAACAGACACACGATGGCAAGAAGCAAGCGAGAGGATCTTTGAAACGCTGCCACACTACGAAATTTCATCCACGAGTTACGAAGAATACATCAGGGTATGGAGATTGATAATCAAAGCTGCGAATCTTGGCTGATTCGTCGTCAAGATTTGAGGTATAGCCGGAACGGAGGTACGAGACAGTGTATGCAGACGGCTAACGAGCGAGTACATGCATATGCGAGAGGCTCGCATGATTCGCAACAGCTACGTCGCCCTCTCGCTCCTTCTCCGTCCAACCCCGCGGCGCAGAGCGAGGAGGTACGAGTCACTGGAGGGTTGCTCCTGACCCCTAGGTCTCCATTAGAGCGCCGGTTCCGCGGGACACACGCTCGCTATACGTACGTATTACGTATGTATTTCCGAGGGTCAAAGCGATACACACGGAAGCATTTATCCAACCGCGAAAGCAGCGGCGGCATGAACGCAACGGGGCAGGGAGTCGGCGCCACGCGATGCTAATGCTCCACCGTCCCACTTATTATAATTTGATTAAAACGTCCGGACGCGACCAGTCATCGTTGGCTCGTTCGACCGTTCGTTTTCCTACCCGCCTCGCCGGGCGCGGAAGGAAAAGCCACCGTCCCAACCCCATGGATTTTAATGAGACTTCCGGCCGCAGTCAATTCCGGACGATGGCATTCACTCGGGATACGAGGCCGCGGGATTGTCGGCGTCCTTCGTTCCTGACCACTTCCCGCCCCTCGCCTTTGACTCGCTGTCTCGCAGCCCCTGCGAGCTATCGATAAGCCATCGATTCGCCGTACCATCGATAATACATCCTCCGAGTCCCGACCAGAAATGAGCAAACGCTCATCCGTCCCCATCATAACTGGAGAGGCTCTCGTTATGATCGGCTCCGATGACATTACATTCGGCAGATAGCTCTACTTAGCGCGAGCTAACGAGTCCGTCCGCACTTTGGTACCGCTCCCCATTGGGGAGGGCAATACTGTTGAGGCCTCGATAGTTCGACACGTAGTTTGTAAGCCACCTCTATGACTATAACCTCCGATGATGTGGGTGTCGACGAATACGTTCCCGGCATCGAGCCGGTTAACCGGGCGATGTTCACGTTGGGAACACTAGCCAGGGACGAAATTGTGTGGCAGCGGGCCGGGCGATGGAGAGGCTGCGGGGGATGAACGACGGAGACCGAGAGAAACGGGTGGTGCGATGGGCCCGAGAGAAACAGCGCTGCTGCCCGGAGAGGGATGAGGCCGGTGCTGCTGCTAGTAAATGTGGCCATCCCACATCCCGCACGCAACATGCTCGCCCTGATAACCGTTCATGCGAAAATTCAAACGGTCCGCTCGCGCCTTCAGTACATTCGCGATAACGCCAGAGTCGATATCGTTGTATACAAGGGTGAGGGAGCGAGCGAAGGTGAGAGAGCCAACCCCGTCCGGAATGTGGGCGGAGGTGGAGCTGGGTAACGTACTGGCGTCGGCCAGTGTGTTCCCTACAGCCCGGAGAGCAAGAGGGACACAGAGTAGACCGTGATCGATACTGTGTCATTATTAGTATCGCCTGCGTGTGTCCATAATGCGACAATGTTCTCTCTCATGGTTGTATCCCTTGGTCTCCGCAATCATCCCCTTTGTGACAGTCTATAGCAGGATATTCTTGATCGATACGATTGTGCCAGGAGATCCCATCCGGCGCTCCCATCTCCGCACCGCGATCGTTGTCTGCATATTATTGTTATCATTATTATTTTATTTGTGGATCCTGGAATTTTAAATCCCCTAAGAACCGAAGACATACAGTAAGCGAGATACATTACAGTGCGAGTACAGAGAATAGGTTCAGAGACGAACAAGACAAATCAGCGGCATCGAAGATACACATGGGTGAATTGTTACATACTAGATTGAGAAAATGGTAGAGAGTATTCGCGTGCCCTGGCAAGTTGACGGACGGCTGCTTTTAGAGAAACAACTAAAAAACGGACCCGTCCGTTGGGGAACGAAACGGACCATAAAAACGGTAAAACGGACCATACGTTTGGATTGGTCCTTTTTCGGTTGCGGAAACCGAGGAAGGACCGAACGTTTTTTATTAACATTTTTGTCTAAGTTTTTAAATGTTTTTTCTTGTTTAGCTTTAATTATGTTTTTAATGAAAGGACAGAATAAAAATACGATCTTGGCCCTTTTTCGGTTGCGGGAACCGAACACGGACCAAAGCAAATTTTTCGAAAAAATAACGTTTGGTCCGTTTTCGGTTTCCGCAACAGAAAAAAGACCAAATGTCAACAAAAAATGTACAGTCCGTTTTGTCATTTTTTTCGGGTCCGTTTTGTTCCCCAATGGACGTGTCCGTTTGTCGGCCGTTTGCGGTCCAGCAACTTGCTAGGGTGAACAGAAGGCATGATATACAGATAAGTAAAGAGAATAAAAAATAGCGGGGAAAGATAATATTAGGGTGGCAAGGTTTATGGTTGTAGGCCCTCTGCTTCACTTCGCTCCCGAGTAATCAGGTGTTGCAAGAGCCGACCCTTGAAAACGTCAAGAAAGGATGCCTCGGTAACCGTGGAGGGAAGCGCATTCCAAAAAATCAGTCCCGCTCACATTATCCACAGATATTACGTATCCGCTGATATTCGAAAGACAGTCCAACAGCTCGTAACAACCACCCTCGCATGCCCTCTTTCGCGTGAGCCGGTTTTTTTTAACCGGCTCTCCCAGCGGCCGAATCGAGCGTAGAGAAAATCTGTGAAAACCCCTCCAAAGCCCGCTTTGGCCTCCGGGCGGGCTCCAGTCTCGTCTTCCTCGCATGCATTACTCCCTCACCGCTCGTTCTCTCTTCCTCCCGCCGTTCCTTTTTTCCTGGCTTTCTTTCCGGCACTGCGGCACACACACAGCCGAACCACACGCACAGAAACCAGCGGTCCCGGTCCAGAGATAGTAGAGCTTGATGCCTCCTCCACCATTTCCCACAAAACATCTCTCTCACACTCTCGTCTCGCTCTCATCTTCATTTATTTGTCCCCCGCAGCGGAGGCCGCTCCGGGAATCCTCATTCTCCCGCGTTATACTTCCGGCTACCCCGAGTTATACGAAACGAGAGACAACGATTCGTAACCTTTTTGCGACCGCACCGCTCGGCCCACTCTCGTTTCTCACGTGTAAACAGGTATCTCACCCAGGCTATCCTGTACACGGGGACCCCTCGACGTTCCCCTCTCGTCTCCGCCTCTGCGTCGTTCTTTTGCTCTTTTGCCTCACGGTTCGCCGTGCCAACGGACGTTGCTTCGTCTCTTCTTCTCGTTTCAGTCGGCGCTGCCGCGCCTCTCCGTCCGTCCGCCTCTGGCGGGCCAACTGGGCAACGGCATTCGTATACACATTTCCATCCCACTTCCGCTCTTCCGACCGCCAACTTTTCTCTTCCTCCGCAACCGCATCTGCATTTGCATCCGCGGTCCCACCTCCCGTATCTCACCTCGCACTATTTCTCTCTCGTTCTCATTCCGCCGGAGCCCTTTTGCGCTTCTCGCGTAATTATTTCCATCCGCGATTGTGATGCAAATTTTTGCTGTTTTGCGAGACCATTCTCCGTACCGCGGTGTGTCGTCCATGCACAGCCGAGTCTCGTTTCGGGCTATCACACTCGTTCTCTCGCACTCTCCGCAAATAACGCACTGACCGTGGGCGCGAGCCATGCGAAAGCGATTCATTCGCGTTTTATCGTCGCCGTGAAACACGGCCACATATCAATTGCATTATTTAACTTCAGCGTGGCCGACTTTCGAGATTGATTGACCGGAACACTCACTTTTGGATCGGAAGTGACATATTTGCGTCGTGACGTAACTTCCGGTCGTAAAATGAGATTTTCAAGCGGAAGTTGCGTATTTCTGGTATCAAGTCATTTCAGGTCGAAAAATGAGATTTGCAAACCTGAAGTGACGTATTTGTGGTATGACGTCACTTCCGGTCGTAAAGTGAGATTTTCCAAACGGAAGTGACGTATTTCTGGTATGAAGTCATTTCAGGTCGAGAAATGAGATATGCAAACCTGTAGTGACGTATTTGTGGTATGACGTCACTTCCGGTCGTAAAATGAGATTTTCAAAGCGGAAGTGGCGTATTTCTGGTATCAAGTCATTTCAGGTCGAAAAATGAGATTTGCAAACCTGAAGTGACGTATTTGTGGTATGACGTCACGTCCGGTTGCAATGTTAGGATTTTAAAACCGACAGTGATATATTTCCGATAACACGTTTCCGATTGAAAAATAAGATTTTCAGATCTGAAGCGAGGTATTTGTGGTATGACGTCACTTCCGGTTGCAATGTTAGGATTTTTACACCGGCAGTGATGAATTTCCGATGAGACAAGATTTCTGCTCGAAAAATGAGAATTCCAATCCGGAAAAGGTGTATTTCTGGTACGTCACTTCCGTTCGAAAAGTTAGATTTTCAAATCTGAAGTGACGTATTCCGGTGTGGCGTCACTTCCGGTTGCATAATGAGGTCTTCAAACAGGAAGTGACGAATTTCCCTTATAACGTCGTTACCTCTCGAAAACTTAGATTTTCAAAGTTGTTTCACAACATTACCCTGAAGATATCTGCGTGACATCAAATTTCATCTTTGGCAAGTCTCTATCGGTGCAAGGAATTAGGAAGAATAACCAATTGTTCCCTTATAGAAATTTGTACGATGCAAAATACAGCCGTTATAACTTGACGAAATTTGGCCACATGCAGATATGTTCATGTGGCTTTCGGTATTACATACCGAAAGCTATATTGACCGAAGTACATAGAGCGTACACTTCGGTAGGTGTAGGTCAGAGTCAACAAGTAAATTTCGAAATCCATATAATACGTCCACAATTGTCGCAGCATGCCGATGATAGATTTCCGCAGACGCGCATAATGGATGAACGGCAGGTCGATGGTAGACCAGTTTTCTTTTCGCGCAGGTAGTGTTAAATTTCCACCGGTTTCTCGTTCCTGCAATTCGTCGCAGGGCCGATATCCCTGCGGCGTTAAACGCCGGATTTCCATGGATCTCTCCGGAACGCAGTGGTTGCTCGTTGTACGTGTGTGCGTCTCTGGAACGGTTTATTCCTGCAGAGGGATTTGAGTATTCTCTCTTCACAGAATCCCTTTGAGTGGTTCCGGTCTACGTCTGGGTAACCGTCGGGGTTGGCTTGACCGGCTTTCTCGAGAACCCTTGATGACTAACGGTGAGCCGTTTACCTCCGGCGACTATGAGCGGAGCCGAGCTTTTCGCTGATGCTTTTAGACAGTGAACGATATCGTGACCGGTAGACGAACCTGGGGATGGTACGGAACGAGAGAAATACCCCTTGGTGATTACCGAAGCGGCGCTAATTGCCTGCAATTAACGTCCGAAAGCATCTCTCCGTGGAGCCGTGCCCTGAAACTCCTCAGACACGCAGGCACACACAGACCAGCGGTAATCCCAACGACCGTTCGGCACTATTCGGTTATCTCGAAATTTCAATGAATATGTCGAGTAGGGTATTGGGGATGGCACGACGAGATTTATTTACGTACCGCAATTGATATGAGATAGAGAAATGGCGAGCGCTTGGATGGGTAGAGATATATCCAATAAGGACCGAGGGAGCGCTCATCGAGAGCGCAAGTACGGGGACGCTCAAGGGGGGCTGAAGTATATATTACATGGCCAGCGTGCGTCTCTTGACTTCCATATCGACGATTATCCCGTATATGTCGGAATGAAGCACGAATGACATTGAAGCATACTCGACGATGCGAATTTATAGCCGGAGGGCTGTGTATGTATATATATATATATATATATATATATATATATACATATTATATATAGACATATATATGCACGTGTGTACGCTCGTGATGCGAAGCTCGCTGGATGGTGAAACGTTCGAGCGAGCTCGTTCCCTCGATGAGCAAATCCTCTCCAGCTCGACAGGATAAACGAACTCTAATCGAGCGAAAGCTCACCGGGGGAGTTTGGCTCGCCGGATCGAAGTCCTTCATTTCCCCCTTCCCCCCCGCCGACCCGTCCGCCGCTTCCTGTTATCCAGTGCATCAGTGCTGCACCAGCTATCTGAACCCTCGAGCTGATGTGGCCTCTGCGGTTAAATAAACAGTAACCGAGCTTAGGGAGCTTCGGTGAAACTCCCGCTGATCGGCGCGCGGACACGGGCGATCAAGGTCGCTAGAACGATGGGAGGTGAATACTGGTTCTCGGCATTTTTACGGTTTGATGGTGTGTAATTGTTTTATTTTTTTATTATTGTTTTTTAAAAATGTATATTGAAACGATTCGACATTTCGCGCCAATGAAATATAAAAGTGACGATTTTTTGGATGGTCTTTTTCCAAGTGGAAGGTATACTACAATATTGCGTATTCGAAGGTACAGTCGGAAGGTATATTCCGCTACTACAATACATTATGATATTTGTTTTATTTTTTATTTTTGTTTAAAAAAATATATATATTGAAACGCTTCGATATTTCGAGCCAATGAAATATTAAAATCACGATTTTTTGGATGGTCGTTTCCAAGTGGAAGGTATACTCTACAATTACAATACATTACGGTATTGTTTTTAAATATTATATATTGAAACGTTTTGATATTTCGAGCCAATGAAATATCAAACTCACGATTTTTTAGATGGTCCTTTTCCAAATGGAAGGTACATTACAATATTACTTATTGGAAGGTCTACTCTACCTTTACAATACATGACGATATTGGTTTATTTTTTTATTATTGTTTTTAAGAAACATGTATTGTAACGTTTCGATATTTCGAGTCAATGAAATATCAAACTCACGATTTTTTGGATGGTCTTTTTCCAAGTAAAAGGTATACTACAATATTACTTATTGGAAGGTATAATTGGAAGGCACACTCCACTATTACGATTCATTACGATCCTAGTGCGATAAAACTTTCTCACGAGTGTGAATTTGCAGCACTAGCCGAAGGCGAGTGTTTTAAGAAAAATGTCTTCGCACGCGTATCGTACAAGATTTTACTTCCCAAGGTGTAAAAATTGGGCTTTTGTGCACGTGAAGCGTGCGTAAAACTGCGTTTTTCGCACTGAGTGAAGCTAATCTTTTTTATCAAGCACTTGGGTTTATTCGCAGCGTTGAAAGAAACGCTCTCCGGCGAATTTAAAGTTTCCCGAGACTCGAGAGGCCGCCCGACCTAAGACATCAATTTTGCCAAGGGTACCATTATTTTTTCGCTGCTTGGCCCTCGCAGAAAGTATATATTTTCTTCTTAACCGTCCGCCCCCCCTCCTGCCCTCTGTATAACTTGCCGTCTGAATTTAATAAAGCCATCGTAGAAAACTACCGTCGTTGTATGGCCCTCTAATAAAAAAATCGTCCTCGTATTTTATTCTCCGTTGCTTCAGCCACCGGTGGCCTGTCCTTGACGGAAATTCGGCTCTAGCTGCGCGAGAAGGACGGAGCCGTAGAGACGGAATGAGAACGGAGCTTATTAAAGAGCACGTGGGTCAAGGGCCGTGCGGTAAAGCAACCGCCGGATTGTACGGAGCCAAAAGCGTTGCGGAGACGAGAAAGCGGAAGGTAAGAGAAAAAAACAAATTAGAGGGTAAGATCCTCGGAGTACCTGGGGGTTGTCCTGTTTCGCGGTTCCTCGAATCTCGAGCACCCCTTCCAAGACCCACTTCGTGCCTCCTCTCGGAATTTCGCCGATCGGAGAAAGAACCGTTGAATACCAACGACAGTCGGTCGTGAGGGGCGGCGGAAAAAGCCGCACGCTCCTCGTGACCGTGAGCGAGAGATCACAGGAAGTCGGGGAAGGAAGAGGGAGAGAGGCATTTTTTTCTCGATGGTTTGGGAACAACGGGGGGGATGAAAGACCCTCCGTGTATGGTTTCCAAATTGGCCGACTTCTGCTCTGCACGGGTTACCACGCAAACCGTTTCGAAATCCCTTCTCAGCTTTCCTTCGTCATTCCTCTGCGGATTCAACCCCGGACAGCCAACCGTGGCAGAGGCAAACAAGTGCAATTGCTTGCGGCAAAGCTTTGCTGGTTCCTTGCGATAAACATGGCTGCATCGCAAGGAATCTACGGTGTCAGCAACTTGTCAACAAATTGCCAGCAATATTGCAACGATAGTTGCTAGCACAAGATTCCAGCTTATCGGTGGCAAAAATCCAACAACGGTTGCTATAAACTGATCTCTTATCTTAAACCGGGTAATGGTTTATGAGGATGTAGA
>JAPYZD010004949.1:0-15672 GCA_030522725.1 Ichneumoninae sp. B BG-2022a | reverse complement strand
TTCCAATAATTTTTGGATGCCCGAATTCGCCCTATCGGATACATCAGGCTTTTCTGCCCAATTTTGCCACCTTGTCCGATCCAAAAATGATTGGAAAATGTAGTTTTGCCCAAAAACCCCGTTTTGCCCCGTTGCCCCATTTTGCCCCGTTGCCCCATTTTGCCCGCTCTCCCCTATATCATAGAGCGGGGCAAAATGGAGCTGCGGGGCAAAGCGGGGGAATCGGTAGAACTAAACTATCCAATAATTTTGGATGCCCGGTCGCGCTGGGTTGTCGTGAGGGGGTGGGGTGGGGGGGGGGGGGGGGGGGGGGGGGGGGGGGGGGGGGGGGTTGGACATATGACCTGGGCTGAAGGAGACTGAAAGTAACTCCGATCGAGTTAACGAAACTTCTGTAAAACATCAGCCAGATGTCACGAGGCAGAAAACGAAGAGGATGACATTTGAGGAGCGATGGAAAAACCGATGAAAAGAAAATAGCGCTTCCTTTTCCGAATTGTTTGAAGGTTGAAAAAAATGGAGTGGGGCTTAGCGGAGGTGAGTTTTCTCCGTGCATTATAGTTGGGGCGAGATTCGAGAAGCGAGTAAGACGGGTGCGCAGGTTGGTTCGGAAGGGATGCGGAGGGGCAAATAGCTCGAATCACGCGAGCCGTTGCCTCGTAATTAATAGGGCGCACGAGAAGGAGCGCCGCTAACCCCGCAGCGTTAGCGCACACACACATAGACACACACCGTGGAGCGTGGAACGTGAGCGAAACGGCACCGGTTTGGTGGTCATGCGAGCAGAAGCACAGGCTCTGCAGGGGTTCTCAGGAAACATCGCGCAAGGGCTGTGGGAGCCGAGCACACGCAGGAATTAACGACCCTACTCCTGATCGGGACAATCATCCATCTAAAGCGTTTTTTTTTAACTGGACTATATTGCCAGCGCTTCGCGCGCCGCTGAGATTCCTCGGTGCTGGAGTTCTCACCGCGCGCTCCTTAATTCATCCGTTTCCTGTCGCTGTCAATTACAAATAAATTTCAGACGTCTCACACAGGTTCGTCCTAACGCTTTCACGTGTTCCTTAATTCACACGTTTCCGACACTGGCTAGATTCAAAATACATTACAGAAGAAGTCGGAAATATTTGACGCCCTTGCGGTTTGAAAATCTCATTTTTAGACCGAGAGTGACGTCACACGGGAAAACGTCACTTCCGGTTTCAAAATCTTGGTTTTTCAGCGGAAGTGACGTCATACAAGATAACGTCACTTCCGGTTTCTAAGTTTCGTTTTTTTTTTACCTGATGTGACGTTTTTCCATACGACATCACGTTCGGTTGAGAACTGAGATTTTTCAACCGGAAGTGACATCTTACCGTATGACGTTACTTCCGGTAAGAAACCAAGATTTTCAAACCGGAACTAACGTTTCCTCGTATAATACCACTTCCGCTCGAGAACTGAGATTTTTCAACCGCAAGTGACAGTTTACCGTATGACGTCACTTCCGGTAAGAAATCAAGATTTTCAAACCGGAAGTGACGTTTTCTCGTATAATACCACTTCCGCTTGAGAACTGAGATTTTTCAACCGGAAGTGACATTTTACCTTATGACGTCACATCCGGTAAGAAATCAATATTTTCAAACCGAAAGTAACGTTTTCTCGTATAATACCACTTCCGCTCGAGAACTGAGACTTTTCAACCGGAAGTGACATTTTACCGTATGCAGTTACGTCCGGTCAAGAACCAAAATTTCTAAATTGAAAGTGACGTTTTCCCGTCTGACGTCACTTCCGATCAAAGATTTTCAAACCGGAAGTGACGTTACAGAGAATTAAAAAAAAAAGTTTCCCAGCAAAGTATCCCGAATGCGTCCACTGATAGAACCGTGCGAATCAAGGAACACAGAAAAGTGGGTGAAAGAGCGCGTGCGAAGGACGATCGGACGACGGGGCTGAGAGTTCCGAGGGAGAGTGGACCGTCGACGGTGACGAAGTCGTTAAGGGACGTGGAAGTGTCTCCTCGTCGGGGGTTTTCCAGGGGCGTCGGAGGCCGTTGAGAAATTGCCGAGACCCGCCACGAATTTTTCGTCGGCTCCCCACCGAGCGTCGAAGGTCCGTGTGTCGGTTCAGCCCTGCGACGAGCGTGCGACGGTACACGATACGGACTCCTCCGAAGTGGGTTATCCTGCGGCCTCTCCGCGGAGCTTGCTGGGCGGGGGGGTCGGGGCCCCCCCCGGGGCGTGGGCCCCCCCCCCCCCCCCCGTCGCTCATTCCACATTACAAGACGTTGGCGTCCGTGGCTGCGTAGGAGTTGAGAATTTTTCAGTCGCGAGGATGAATAGTTCCGAGCGGCGAACGAGATTGAGGGGCGAGTCCGGAGGGAGAAAAGGGTAGTTGAATAGAGGAGAAAGAGGACGTCGAGGTAAAGCTCGAGAATGCTGTGAAAACGAGAAATACATAAAGAGCGGCGAGAGGGCGCAAGAGGCGAGGGAGAGTTGGCTGCAGCCGCCCGGTGCTCGGAGTAAATCAAAGGAAGGAAATGAATTTTTATCGAAGAAAGAAGTCCGTCGGGGATCGCGCGCGCAGTATTAGCGGTAGGAATCCGGAGCCGGTCCGGGCTAGCTTTCAAGCGACTCCGCGCCCTGCAACGCCGAGCAATGACGCCGAGGCGGTAGCTGAAGAGAGGAAGAAAAAGAAGGTAAAAAAATAAACATGGAATGAAAGGAAGAGGAGAAAGTCGCAGCAGCAGCTACAGGGGGGCGAGAAGAGGGAAGCGGAGAGCATTAAGTAAGTGAAATCCGTGAAAAGCTGCGTTAAAAAACAATTGCCCGGGCACGCCAGCAGCCTGCACTTTGCCGGAGGAAGAGAGAGTCGAAGCAAATAAAAATTCCCGTTCGTTTTTTTTTTTGTTCGCTCTCGTCGAGCCCTCTCGGCCTAACGGAGACCACCGAGGAGGCGTGGATTTCTTAAATAACTCCAGAGGAAAGCCCCTCGGCCTGGGCGAGCTCGGCCGGGAAGCAGGTTAACCCCCTCCGGTTCGCGGAGTGCTTAGTCGAGGAAAGGAGCGAGAGGCCGATGGAGTCGCGGGTCCGAGGGGCTGATTAATGGCATTAATAATGAAACCGCGAGGGAGACCCTTCCGCAAACTGCTGCTCTAGACATCGGCTCAGGCCTCGAGCCTCGCCCTTTCACTCCGCCGTGGATTAAGGAAAAAACCAAGCCAACTTTTGTATCACCCTACCGAAGAATTGATTTTAATTTCGCAATAAAGTTAACCGCCCCAACGTGCCCTTCGCAATCTACGGTAGGGAACGTGAAGCGGGCACGACACTGAACAAAAAAATTTGCTTCTGGGTTGCCGAAGAAAAAAATGTTTGTTTCAATTCTACTTTCAATTCTTACAATTCCATATGATATTGAAACAACGACAGCAAGACTGTCAAGGTGACACGTTATCGTTTCAATCCGGCATAAAATTGTACGAATTCAGAGTAGAATTGAAACAACGTTTTTACTTCATTGGCAGCCCCCAAGCAAATTTTACTTGATTCAATGATATTCTTTTTCTGTGGAGGGACTCGCGACGGGTCGTGAAAGAAAAAAATGTTTGTTTCAATTGTACTTTTAATTCTTACAATTTCATATGATATTGAAACAACGATGGCAAGACTGTCAAGGTGACATGTTATAGTTTCAATCGGGTATGAAATTGTGCGAATTCAGAGTAGAATTGAAACAACGTTTTTACTTCATTGGCAGCCCGCAAGCAAATTTTACGTGATTCAATGGTTTTTTTTTCTGTGGAGGGACTCGCGACGGGTCGTGAAAGAAAAAAATATTTGTTTGAATTCTACTTTCAATTCTTACAATTCCATATGATATTGAAACAACGACAGCAAAACTGTCAAGGTGACATGTTATCGTTTCAATCCGGTTTGAAATTGTACGAATCCAGAGCAGAATTGAAACAACGTGTTTACTGCATCGGCAGCCCGCAAGCAAATTTTACTTGATTCAATGATATATATTTTTTTTTCTGTGGAGGAACTCGCGGCCGGGTTGTGAAAGAGAAGACACGACGGAAGTCTCCCTTTCGCGTGAGCACAATGAACAAGACTCCGTTCTCCGGGTAACATTAGACGATACGTTTGTCTTCCACACTGAGGATCTTTTACCGATCTCGTCATCACCGTAACGGATATCCCCTTTCGCGTTGTTCAAACGAGATTCGCCGTTCCGCCCGACGGATTCTTCCGTCCTTTGCGCGGGCCTCCTCATCCGCGGCAACCCGTTTCGGGGTGGAGCGTTCGCGGAATGCGTATCACATATGCGATACGGCGGTTCCCCATGCGCAACACGGACGCGATATTAGTGGCTTTGATATCATCCCCCGAAAGCAAAGCAAAGCGGAATATGGGCAACGTTCACCGGGGCGAATTAGCGTGTGGCTCAGGCCAATTCCCGTCGGTAGTAGCTGCGGCAATAGTCGGAGGGGTGAATGGATACGACCGACATCCGCAACCCTGTTGCCCCGTCTCGTCCGACGATGTGCAGGCTTGTTTGGAGGTTGCGTTCCCTCCGTTCGGCATTGTGCCCGGGCTGAGCCCGGTGAGAGAGGCTCGCCGACCGCTCGGTTCTGCGGTCGTGAACGCGATACCCAAACCCTCCGCTCCGATGAGGAAGGGTGGAAAGGTCGGTGTGCCCACCATGGACCGGTGTTTCGCAAAACCTTTCGCCCTTGTGCAACTCCCTCACCCAGCTGCCTGCGACCGGTCAACAAAGAGCCGCGTTTACCTGCGTTTAATGCGTCTCTGGACCCACCGCTTTCTCCGATAAAACGCTTTTGCCGCGGTCCAGAAAAGGGAAAGACGACGGTTCCGCGTATAACGAAGTGGCACGTGGAATGAGGGAGGAACCGACCGAAACTGTGTGGGTAGAGGTCGGGGAGGCTAGGATTAATCCAGCAGCCCGCGCATTTACTTCTGACCCGTGGTGTCTGTATCTGGTCAACGGTTTTATCTCCGCTTCTCCAAAAACTCATCACTCTACCTCCACCTCCGCGTAACGTGGATGTCCCAACGTTGCGGTGGTTTTCAACTGCCAACCGGTGGGCGTTTCCGCGCTTTCGTTACCGGCAAAAGAACGAATAACCTTTTGCCTCGCGAAGTACACTGGCCGTCATTCATGATCCGTTTTCTGGTTTTTTTGTCTTGCTGGATGTCTTGCTCGATCTCTTAACAGTATTGAAGATGTCGAGCAAGACGCCCAGTAAGACAACAAGCAAGACGTTCAACATATCAACCAGTAGACGTCCAGCAGCCATAACCAGCAAGACGTCCAACAGGATAAGCAGCAAGACGACCAACAGGATAACCAGCAAGACCTCTAACAGGGTAACCAGCAAGACGTCACAACAGGATAACCAGCAAAACGTCCAAACGGATAACCAGCAAGATGACCAGCAGGATAATCAGCAAAACGTCCAACCGGATAACCAGCAAAACGACCAACAGGATAACCAGCAAGACGTCCAACAGGATAACCAGCAAGACGTCCAACAGGATACCCAGCAAGACGTCCAACAGAACAACCAGCAAAATGACCAACAGGATAACCAGCAAGACGTCCAACAGGATAACCAGCAAGACGTCCAACAGGATAACCAGCAAAACGACCAACAAGATAACCAGCAAGAGGTCCAACAGAATAACCAGCAAGACCCAGTAAGACCCAATCTCGCTGGATGTCTTCGATACTGTTGAGACATCGACCAACATATCCAGAAAACTACGCATCAATAACGGGCAGCATACATTGCGATGTTTTATGCGACGCAGGGATGACCCCTATAACCGATCCAGTTTGCCTCGAGCGCATCGGAAATGTTTTCGTCCCGTCGGGAGTGTTAATGATGTCGATTAGAAACGGCATGACGATTTTCTTTCGCCAATTATGGACGATGGGATTGAGCAACGATGAGTTTGCAGCCTCATGCGACTTCTCGTGCGTCATTGAGGATGTGCATGTGCATGTTCTATCGCGCGGTTTAATTCTATCCAGTACACGCGCGACACTCTCCGGATAACGGCTTCGTCTTAAAAGCGGGTGATGCGACCGGTGCGGGGAGGTGAAGAGGCAAGCGCTAACTCGCGTTAAACGGGATGAATGTCGGTTCGCTAATAGTTGTTACGAATTGCGAACAGCCCTCCGCGTCCGCCTCCACCTCGTCGGGACGATCCCGTTCCCCCTGTGTCCCGGGCTTGCTTAGACCGCTTAGAGAAACTACACAGGATCGGAGAATGCTCGACGGGGCGAAGGCGGCTGGCGGGCTTAAAGCCGAGTGAGAGAAAACCACCGGTGGAAACAGTAACAAGGAACGGTTACAGAAACAGGAGAGGCGCAGCATTCGGTATGTTGGGAGCGAGACAGGACGAAAGAGATTTAGCAACGACGACGAGCAACCGAAATGAGCTAGGTAGGCAACTCTCTCTCCTCGGCTCGCTACTCTCGCTTCCGACGCCCGCACCACCCGTCCCGCGAGCCACCCGTTCACGTTCCACTTCATGGGATTACTACTTTGCTTGTACCAGTTTCTCACTGAGCTTTCTCTCTTTCCCCCATCTCTACGTGCACACTCGGTTAGACTCTTCGGGCGTACGAGTAACTACGTAGGCCGGCATACCTACGGACATGTATCTCGGCCGAGGAATGCTAATTAACTCCGCGGCTCGACATGCAATTACTTTTTTTTTATTGTCTTTTTTTAGCATCAAAAATACCTTGCCGGGAGTTTTTGTAAACGAAATTTTATAATCTTCAAGCGGAGGGACATAAATTGATGTTACCGAATAGCATTTTGATGCTGCGTATAAGCACGACGGTAATAACTGCAGTGATAAATATCATGTTTTCACCCGAATGTACCGGAATTACCTAGAACCTTAGATGACCTTAGTTCACCTAATACATTATTTGTGATTCCGTCTTTCGTACCGTTCCGGCGAGATTGACCGAAGTGGTTGTTATCATTTTTGACTACGATTTATTTATGATCCAAGCTCTGAGGTTTATCCGGTTGGACTCTCCGGATGTACGAGTAGCTAGTTAGGCCGGCGTAACCACGGACACGTATCCCGGCCGAGTAGTACTAATTAACTCCGCTGCTCGACGTGCAATTACTGTTTTTTTAAACATAAAAAAATACCTCGCCGAAAATTTTTGGAAACGAAATTTTATAACTTTCAAGCGGAGCTACATAAATTGATGTTACCGAATAGCATTTGGATACCGCGTATTACACAGTATTACAGCCGACATTAATTACTTCAGAGGCAATCATCATTTTTCATCAGAATATGCCAGAAGTACCTAAAACCACAGATCACCTTGAATCACCTTCGCGCCTCTTCGGTGAGATGATGACCGAAGTGGTTATTGGTGTTTTTAATGACGATTAATTTACGATCCGAGCTTTGAGTTTCGTTGGACCGTGAATGTACCAGATGACCCAATGTCTCTGACGAGCCAATCCGAGGCCCGATCCGTCTCCTCGTCCTGTTCCATCCGGGACGAGTGACGAGTGTGTCGCAGTTTCTTGGCAGCGTCGCTCACTCTGCGTTCCTCCGTCTCTGCCGCTCTCCCGGCAGAGATCGCGAAGGGCTGAGAGACGTCGAGATGAACCACTGGGAATAGTGTGTGTTCCCGGGCTCATCAAGGTAATGCAGCCGGGAGAGAGAGATCACGCTCGGCGCGGTGAAGCCTACAGGCCATCGGAGCGGAAGGATGATGTACAGAGACCCCTCGCAAGTGCAGCAATTTCGGAGCGACGGAGACCGCGGATACACCTCGAACTCCTCCAAGAGCTCCTGACGGGTCGCGGAACGACAGCGATAGTTGATGCCGGAGGCCGACCGGGCCTCGCAACCGAGTCCGGCAGGGCAGCGCGGAAATCGCGGCTATCGGAGAGAGTACAACCGGGAAGGCAACGCTCCCGGGAAGACGTATCTCCGACTGGAACGTCATTTAATTGATCGCCGGATCGAAATTCCACCGAGACTTCAGGCATTGTGGAGGCTCGCGTTATACCCGTTGCATCCCCTTCCGAAATCCGGTATTTCGACGAGAAACGGATCGCTGACGTTCCCGCAGGTGTTCGCCACGGTATTCGCGGATAGTATTAGCCCGTGATGCATAACTACAGCCGAGGAGGGGCTTTACCGGGCTGTAGGTTCAACATCTGGTTGATTTCCGACCCGACGAAAGATCCACCGGAGATACTTCGGCAGTGGCCAAATATATCTTCGACGGAGGGAACTATTTGCCTGGGCTATGAACACCGAGCCTTCATTGGTTTTATTCCATCGCGCCAGATTCTGGCGTCCCGGTCCAAAAAGCGATGTCTTATCCGCGTTATAGGAACGACGTCTTCAACGGTGAATAAATACCTCGGGGTTACTGTTTGCCGGCCGGATTGATAGGGTACAGGACGCTTTGGCAAAGTGTGACCCGTTTTTGTCCCTCCGTTCCCCGACGCCTTCGCCTCTTCGGGTATCAAAGCCCGCCCGGCTTTAGCCCGGTTAGACAACGTCGAGAAACGCAGGCGTACGTGTGTACAGCCCGCGACGCAGATCGGTGTGGAGGGCTTAGCGAGAGACTAGAGAGGACTTATACCCACGAATAGAAATCCCCCTCCGTTATATGCACGTTCTCCAAGAGAGTCGCGCTCTCCCTTGTCCTCCCGTCCGCCGCTGACGTCAGTAACGTCGCACTCTTCTCTCGTTGCCGCTGCCTTTCCCCCGTCGTTTCTAGCTCGTTGCCTTCGCGACTTATTCGAGGGAAGACCTATCTTGCGTCCCATTTAATAAATGAGAAGCGACACACCGAACGGGAATTACGACGGTGGGTTCTTTATCGGTACGGACAGGCCTACAGCCGTACGACACACACCTATATATATATGACAATATATAAATTCATATTTCAATTATAATGCATCTTGACACGATTTCTCTATCCACATGACGTCGTGTCTTTTTAGATTCTTTTTTTCTTTACAAGAGATCCGTGTCTGGCGGAGTGAAGCAGATTGCGAATTCGGACTGCAGATGAGGAAACTACTGTCTTATCTTGGGGGGGTGTGAAATATCGAAAATCTCTGTACGCGTCCATCGTTATTGTCTCGTGTTTCTTCTTCATCGGCATATTATAATATATAAATTCATATTTTTATTATAATGTGCCGTGATACGATTTCTCTATTTACGTGACTTCGTCTTTTTAGATTATTTTTTTCCTTTACAAGAGATACGTTTCTGGCGGAGTGAAGCAGATTGCGAATTCGGACTGCAGATGAGGAAACTACTGTCTTATCTTGGGAGAGGGTGAAGTATCGAAAATGTCTGTACGCGTCCATCGTTATTGTCTCGTGTTTCGTCCTCATCGGCATATTATAATATATAAATTCATATTTTAATTATAATGTATCTTGACACGATTTCTCTATCTACATGACGTGTGTCTTTTTAGATTCTTTTTTTCTTTACAAGAGATACGTGTCTGGCGGAATGAAGCAGATTGCGAATTCGGACTGCAGATGAGGAAACTACTGTCTTATCTTGGGGGAGGGTGAAGTATCGAAAATGTCTGTACACATCCATCGTTATCGCCCCGTGTTTCCTCCTCATCGGCGACGTCTTCTTTGCCTCGCGCGGATCCGCGGGGAAACATAAATTGAGGGGGATGAAGTGACGGAGAGACGGGGGGGAGCGTGAACGACGTTAGTTTCCCGCCCCGGTCTCCCTCTTCACTTTCCCCGCCTTGTATTTTCCTCCCGCGACTCGTGTCGAGCGACGCGGCCGAGGGAGCTCTTCGGCCAGCACCCTCGAGCGTCTCTTAATTATAGGGTTCCCTCCGGCGGGCTCCTCGTCCCGCCCCCCAGCCTCCCCCCACTCAGCCGACACTCTTTCAAAAATACGTCAGACCCACCAGATTACGGGTTGGAAGACGTCCGATCGAATTCCAGCCGTCCTTCGCTCGATTTCTCTTTCTCTCACCCCACCCATCCATCCGGTCCTAAAAGCCACCGAAGGCTGGGAATATCCGGCGATGGTCCAGGGGGCGACTGAAAAAGAGGGTCCACGCTCACCCCCACCACCGCTTTCGACTCCTCCAATCGGAACCTCCGAGGAGTCTCTCCGACTCGCGAAACCGATATCTCAACCGAATCGAGAAAGTTTGCCCTCTTATTTTTGCTCCTAGCTAAACCTGTGTGTGGCGTCACATCTAGGCTTGACGCGTGGTTCTCCACCCCGCGGTACGTATCGAAAATCACCCTCTCGATATGGCCGACGAGCGACCGGCGCACCGACTTCAATCCCCCCGGCCCCCGACTCATGACGGGGGCAGCCGGGGGGGGGGGGGTGAAGCGCGCAACGCCGCCAATTCCCAGACGAGCCTGATACGATCTACCAAATGTCACTCGGCCAGGGCTCCGATGCGCGAGGAAAAGAGAGCCAGGGTGTACCCGAATAGAGGCAACATTTCTATATTTGAATTGAAGTTTCGCATGACACACCCCGAACCCCCGCTCATCTTTCACAATCGTGCCTTTCGGGGAGACGGAGAGAAAGAGAGAGGGACGGACGAGCCTGACAAGCCTCTATCTCTGTGGTTAACGGTATCGACCCATTCCCCTGCACCGAGGAAGATAGAGTATGGAACCGCGAGAGCAGCAATAACCCCCCTTCCCCCTCCACCACTCCACCGTGCTGACGTTCGCGCCGTAAATAATGTTATACACTCGCCCGGTGCACCGCACTGACTGAATTCGCCTTCCAGTAATACGTGGAGTCACACATATGTGAATCTTAGGTGTGCGCACCCCGTCCTTACTTGTTATTCCTGGATAGGTCAAACTTTTGGCAATCGACAGAAATAAGTTTGCACTTTGAAATCCGTACGCGGTAAATAGTTGGCGATTATACATGCGCACCGGAAGGGGGCCGGAGAGGGACGCTGAGGAAACTGAAGAAGCAACTCGGTAGGATTCGCGCTTCGGTAAGCTGTGAGAAACAAGGTTTGTGAGGTGTGGCGCAACCCTTGTTTCGAAGATCTATCTCGTATACAGAGAGAGCGGCGTACCGGGAGAGGGGAGGCGCCAAGTAATGCCAAGATTATGTAAACGTCACTCCCTGACGACGACGACGACGACGACGAGGATGAGGAGGAGACGGGGCTGCATCTGCCGTTGGGCCTTGTTCGAATTGTTCGCGCTCAGTGCGGAGGGGTAGACCCGGCAAATCTGTTCCTCCTCACGAGTGGAAACCAGCCACCCCCTCGCCCCCCACCGACTGCTGAAACTCTCCGGAGAGAAACACACCGTACATCTGAAATTCCGCTAGAGTTAGCTCGCACAATGAAGCCTCCGAGGTTCCCAGTGTATATCGAATAAATTATTAACTACATTAATAGAAGCGCCGGTAGAAGCGTCGGGCGGAATTGCGAAAGGAGGAAGGACTTAATTCCGGAAGCGTGCCCGGGGTTGCTCGATTCGCGGAGACCCCGAGGATACGGCGCGAACGAGAATCGCCGGTAGTTTTTCATCTAGGTATCGGACGCTCGGAATCTCGGACGGGTCTTTCTTCGGGAAGCTAGATGAGCAACTCGGAAACGGCGCTGGGTCTTCTCTGGAAAAGTACGGCGTGCGATCTCTCGCCACTCTCTCCGGCTCGTGACCGTAATGGTTCCCTCGCGCCGTGTAATCAGCACGAAGGCGTTAGGTGGCGCGGCTTCCCCGCGGTGATAACACGTCGGGGTCACTTAGAGACCCGGCGCTAGTCACACCCGGAGATATGGAGAGGGTGCGAGTTCCACTCGGGGGGGATCTTCGCGGGCCCCTCCTATCTCTTGGCCCGTTACTTCGCCGGCGTCGTGCCGAATGCGGTGGGGCTTGACGTCCTGGCGAATGGAAATCCGGCTGATGCCCCCGTTTCACCCGGCGAGGAACCCTTCGGGAATTTAATTTCGGCCACTGCGAGGGCCCGCTTCGTCTCTTTATTGCTTTTAGTGCCGATTAACCCGCGATTGGTGGAATCGTCGTAAAATAATTTGCAGATTGGCGAGCGGAGGAGGGCAAGGAAAAATGACTTCGGATGCAAGGGTCGTCGGAATATTCTAATGGTGGTTTTCCAATCTGCGAGGTGGTTCGGATATCCTCATTTCATCCCCGGGCTGTTCGGAGAATCGGGAGGACATACATATATGTATATCGCGGACGTATCCGTACCGGAAGTGCGGGGGACGTTGTAATTGGCCTAGACTTTCGTAATCCCAATTTCGTCCTCGAACCTTGTCTTCGCACAGCCCTCGGTCGTGACTCTCTCCCTCTCGGGGAGCGCGCACCCGTTGGCCCAATTTAATATAAGCTATGCATATTCAATAGTTTCCCGGTTGGTGCTTCGCGAGAGGGCACGACGGACAGGGTTGAGAGAGGAGGCGGCTCGACGACGACTACGACGAAAGGACAAAAGTCGCGCCGCGACGGATCCGTCTCAGCGTTTTCCTTCCGCGCTTCCCTCGAACTTCTCGTCGTCTTCCTCGCCGTGACAAAGTTCCGGCTTTCGTTGAGCCCGTAGCCTTCCTTTTGCTCCCTCGGACGATCCCCCCCCCCCCCCCCCCCCCCCCCCGACCCCCCCCCCCCCCCCCCCCCCCCCCTTCGAGCGCCCCTCTTGAAAAGCATCCAAGCGTTCCACACAGCCTTCGTCTTTCAAAGTCCGGCAAGTTCACATTTCTTATTTCTATCCCTCCGGTCAGCACACCCCAGTCTCATCCGTCCCCTCGGTTCCTCCTCGTTCCACCTCCTTCGCGGAAACTCCGCGAAGCCCTGGGAAACGAAACTGCCGATTCGGTGAGAAATTTCGACAGCATCGGAGCGTGTCGCTGTCCGAAGGAGATAGTTGCAGTCTAAGGGAAAATGCAAAGTTGCCCGCTGCATCCTCCCGAGGGCGGAGGCGGAACTATCGTCATCGTGATTTATACCCGGGATTGAGAAAAGTGTCTCCTCCAAATTCTACCCAAAGTTTCCCAGCTCCCTTCCGCCCCGTCCTTATCAGACGCGTATACGTCGGACAGGTAACTTTTCCTTTATCCGTTGGCTCCGACGTCGACGTCGTCGTCTTCTTCGTCCGTACACTATATCCGAGCTTCGGGGTAGTCGCGAGTCTCTCTATCTCGACAATGAATGGATGTCAAAAACCCGGCAATTAATTCAGCGCACCCCCCATGCTCAGGAGGTAGAAGGCGAACAAAAGGGGTAAGAATACCATCATCCTCCGCCTCCAACGAAGCACAACCCAGCTAAACTCTCGCGCGCTACTTCGAGACCCGGGGAAAACTTGTTCCGGAATGAAACTGACGAGGTGGACAAACGGGGAATGAGTAAGAGAACGAGATAAACCGAAAGTGAGGGTGGGGTGAGGAGGATGTGAATGGTGAGGCGGAGTGGAGAGTGAGGGCACAATGCGGATGGATCATCCAACTTTACTTTGCTTATTGTAATTCAATTTCACGGGGGTGTCGCCGCTCAGTCTATCCGTCTGTCTGCTCACGCCGCTGCCGTATCTGCGACCAACCGGGCGCCTCCTCCGTCTTTCCCTCGTCTGCTTCACGGCGAGGCACTCCTCCGGACTCGTTCCGAAACAACCCTTCTTCCTCAGTTAACCCGCAGCAAACCCGATCCCCCCGTGGAAAACCTCCAGACTCCCCCGAGGATCTTGTACTTGACAACTGTTTAACATCATCTTTCGCAACTCTGATTTCTCAAGCTCTATGTATACATCGTGTACTCTCCATGTATACAATTTATACATGCTTCGTTCCCTTCTGCTTCTGTTCGCCTACGCAGATGAAGTGGCGGATGAAATGCCGTGAGAGGAAGAAATCTGGTCTACACTGAGAAAAAATTACATAGTAAAAACAACAATACTAACTTTTTGCCATAAAAAAAACAGTTCCCAAGGAGAACGTCTAGGAGAGAGAGGGGCAAAACGGGATTACGAGACAAAACGCAATTGTTCAATAACTTTGGATGGCAGCGATGGTGGTACGCGGGGCAAAACGGGTCTGAATATCTGGATGTATCGTTGAGGCTAAATGGGGCATCCAAAAATTATTGGAAAATTGAGTTTTGCCCTCTCTATCCCGTTTTACCCCGCTGTGCCATTTTGCCCCGGTCTCCCCTACATTTTATAGTTACGCCAATGACAAAAATCCGCGGATGCAACCCTAATTATCGTTTGACCGATTGAATATAGACTATCAGAAACTATATATGTAGGCGTTCCTTTTCCATATTATCATATGAACATATTTTTCATATTATATTATGAATATATTTCATATTTCATATTATCCTTTTTCTCAGTGTACGACGGACCCGTGGTGGATCTGTCATGGGCGACTGCCAAAGGGTTTCGTCAAGTCCTCATCGGGCGGGACCTCGTCAGCATTCTACTCGTGCAACATTCGAATTTATGCGACCAACAGCTACCGCAGCTTCGCAGTTGGGACCTTCGGGCCTGACTGGTAGTCGCCGTATGTAACGTCCGGATGCGGCGCAACCGCAAAATGCGTTCTTGTACCTTAATATATTCATCCTTTGGATCGACCATCCCGCCCCGTGTATCTCCCCCGCGCTTTTGGTCTGAGACCGCCAGTTCAGGAACCAAGCACCGAGAGGTTTTGGCGGCAGATGTTGCCGCACAGCAATGAATTTTGAGTATTAATATATAGATAGCCCGAGACGATAGTCGTGAGAATATTCCGTCTCTCGTTCTCTCGCAACCCGGTTTCTCCGGGGTAGTTAACGAGGCCGCCGAGATACACAGTGTACAGACTAAAGCCTCGACCCTGGCGCGTACCTCTGGCACGCAGAGTAAACATCGGTAACTGGCCGGGGGTGGTGAAGGGTAAGAGAGTCGCATTTCCAAGCAATATCTTGCACCAAATTGTGCACGCCACGACGTCAGCCGGAGGTGCGCGGAAGGGGTCCTCGCCATCTTCCTCGCTCCCTCACTCTTCCCCTCGACCGCTTGCATCGCCCAGACTGCAGGAACGCACACTTACGCCAGGGTATATGACCCGGTCGCGTTTACCACTTGCGCCTCACGAGCTACGGGCTGCGCCACCGTCGTTGACGTCGTGGCGGTGATGCCTCTACGGCAAATACGCCTCGACTCTGTTTACACAGCGAGCTATCAGACTCCGCTGGGTTTGCCATGCCTGCATGTCTCTGCCCGCTCAATCCCTGCGCTGACTAAACACGCCAACTTAGATTGCCATAACGGGAGAGGCGCAATGTTTCCACGCACCTCTACACTACGTCGAGCACCTTACACGAAGGGCGATGCAGCGTCTTTCATGAGAATCCTCGCGACTCATTGAGACCATGAAAAGTTCCCGATGTGAGGCATTGCATGTGTGTGGGCAGTTCGAATGACGGAAAAATATGGATGACGTTAAGGTAACGGTACCGATGTTCGGACACGTCCCAATCTTCGGACACTCCTATGCAGATCTGATTTATTTCGAATTGATGTATTGAAAATCCATTATGACACTTGTAATCGTAACTGCAAACATTATATGATGCACAGAAAAAAAGTTACACAAGGTTTAAGCCTAAAT
>JAPYZD010004948.1:0-10553 GCA_030522725.1 Ichneumoninae sp. B BG-2022a | reverse complement strand
AGGCGCCAGTGTTTGTCGAAACGACAAAATATTACTTAACCAAATTTGGCATATTGATTCTTTGTATGATGATCTATGTTTGTGACCAAAAAAATGTAAACTAACATGTAAACGCACGTAAATAAACCATATTCCGATAAACAAATTAATAGTTCGCGGTGTCATATCGATTAGCCAATGAGAAAAAAGAATCCTTTTTTTTCATTGGCCGTTGAATTTTCTTCTTATTATTATTATATTATTATTACTGTGACAGCCCGCTAGTTTTTTTATTTTAATTAATTATTTTCGTTCGTCATTATTAATTTTTTATTACATTTTTTTACGCAGTTACTCGTATGCGTCAATAGTTTTTTTTAATTCTTCAAGACAGGTTATGGTGCCCGTTGTTGTTGCCGGTAACCGGTAAGGTTATTTAATTTTCTTCGTTTTTTTAACGATTATTATAATTAATATTTGATATATTAAAAAAAAAATTTATTACTATTATTAATAATTATATTTTCATTCAAGCGACAGCATCTTTTTTTTTTTCATTCGTTAGACAGTGTCTTTCATTCCCTTTAGTCGAAGCGACAGCATCTGATGAAAAAAAAGTGTGCCGATGGATTTCTACAAAGGACGAACAAGAATATTCCCAGCGGTGGCTTACTACGGATATGCACAACAGTGATTTTTTCTTTCTTATCGATCGAAGTGACAGCGTCTGATAATAAAAAAAGTGTGCGCGTGCATTTCTACGAAGAACGAAACAAGAATATTTCCTGCGGTGGCTTACTACGGACAGTGTGCTCGATAGTGATTTTTTAAAATTTAATCTAATTGGAAGATTTGTGATGCGCTGACACTAGTCAAGGCTGGATGTAGCCGCGCTACATATATAATTAATTTACTTGGGAGATTTGTAATGCGCTGACAATAGTCAAGGCTGGATGTAGCCGCGCTACATGTATAATTAATTTACTTGGCAGATTTGTAATGCGCTGACAATAGTCAAGGCTGGATGTAGCCGCGCTACATGTATAATAATAAGCGCTGACACCCTGTTAAGGCTGAATATAGCCACGCTACATTTGGAATGGTCAGTTTTTTAAATTATTTAAATTATTAATTAACAATTGTCAAAGCCTGTACTGTGCTTAGTGCATATATGCTCTGTATGCGAGTTATTATTTCTTGTAAAGCGCTGACCACTTGTGAAGGCTGAATATAGCCGCGCTGCATGTGAAATGGTCAGTTCTGATAATTTTTGTTGAAGGCAGAACTATGCAGCGCTATGCAATATTCTTCCCTATAAAGAATCTACTCAACAAAATTCAAGCTTCTCGAATAAGCTTCGCTTATGCCAGTTTTTTCTTTGTGTTGCGGAAGAAATTTTTTTTTTTTATTTACGTACAAATCATATCAGCTTATTATCTTTGACAACAACCTGATATGATTGTTGTTATTTATTGATACTTTGTTTTATCATAATAACTGTTTCAACATGATGCTGCTAACATAATAATGTTAGCAGCATCATGGTGTTCACAAACAGTCGTTGTATATAATTATAATATGTGAGGATTTTTTATATTTAACAGTTGCAAAAAAATTTATTTCAGACATAGATAAAAATTGTCAGTCTAGTATGTAATAAGAAGAATATTGATAGAAAAAAAACTATTAACGTATATACTTATAACTATTTTTTTATCCATTAATTTGAATAAAATAAAAAATTCCGTGTAAAAACGATATAACTGTTGTTCTTTTTTTTCAACCTCATTAGGAGAGTAACTTCGATAGGACATAAGTAGTATACGAAATAGAATAATATGACGCGTCGTAAGACGAATATTGGACGTAAAAGCCGAAAGCACGCTTCAAAATTAAAAACACATGTCAGTGATGAAGAAATTGTTGAAGTTGAGCAGATCATTAATAAAGAGGAAAAGGCGGAACAGCAAGCAGGTATAGTTGTTCGCGAAACTCTCGTTATCATCAGTGGCATGTTTCACCAAGGCGATGCAAGGTTTGGATCGGCTAGCCGAGGCCGCCAATGTACGGCTAATGCTACTATGGCGATTCTAATGTCTAACATCATTCAACTGCCTTCTTGGACGCAAGCTACGATTGACAGCGTTCTACTTTACGGCGATAAACTTTATATTGATAGTATCTCCCAACGCAATGTTCCACACGCCATGGAACGTAATCGTGACTTCTTATGCCCTACTGAGGTGAACCGGCAAATTGAAGTTTGCGGAACCGGCTACAAATTAATGATTGATGAAGAGGCATGCATGGATGGAAATTTGCTTCTTGATTTCGACGGAATCCTGAATTTGAGGAACGGGTTAGACTTGTTCTTCAACCGTCACTCTCATGGAGTATTAACTCTCATAGCTTTTTCTGGCTCTTTGATTCGCATGCTCGTGGAAAAAATGGGAAACAACCTTACCAAAACAGTGCCGCAGCATGTTTGATAAGGTTCCCATCTATTCAATCATTATACGATCTCCTGGCATGTAATGTTTCTCTGGAAATAAGTGGCGATGTACTGAATGATCAGTACACTCTGACACCTGTATTTGTAATACACAACAACATTCGTGCGGAATCGAATACAGAAACAACTTCGGACTTTAATACTGTGGCTCAAGAAAATAATTATCAAAATCGCGCTGCTCCACAACAAAGACTGAAACATGGAAAAGACAATCGATGATTCCCGTAAGTTTCAGCAGCCTAAACGCAAACTTAGACAGAAAGAAGGAAAAGTTATACAGCAGGAAATCAAAAATGAAAAAGACGGTTTGGAGACTGTAGGCGAGGTCATTCATTCTATAATAACCGATGTATCTGGTAAACGTAAGCGACCTGAAAAGGCACGTAAGAGGGGAAAAAAGTAAAGCCGATGCAAAATAGTAAAACCGTTATTGTTACTGATTATTTCAGTAAACGTAACCGACCGGAAAAAGCGTGTAAACGAAAAAAAGTAAAGCCGATGCCTGAGCAACAATCGCAAAGTGCGAATGATGGAGAGGAACTTAAAACCTTGTTACTGAGCCAAATGCCAGAGCAGAATTCACTTTCAAGTATAGGCTGCACTAGAACACCACATACCTTAAGCAAACACGAACGTGAATTTCATGAGGCAATATGGAAATTTGCTGATATAACTTGCGTAATTTGTAACAAATTATTTTACAAGCCGCAAACGTGCTTATTATTCATCGACAATATTGCGCAATCTGTTATACCACCAGAACTTAAAGAACAAGCCTATTTAACCGTATGTAACCGTTGCGGTGTTACGATTAAAAAGGGTAAATGTCCAGCGCAAGCGTATTGGAATGCGATGTTCCTGGATCCCATACCTGATGTAATTGGCAGTTTAACCGATATGGAGATAAGATTGATATGTATGGTGGTACCGTTCATAAAAATAATAAAGCTAGGAGGTCGATTCGGTCAATATGGTTTCAAGGGCCAAGCAGTGTTGTTTGCCCAAGATGTTGAGGAAGTAATTGAACAACTACCATTATCAATTACTAGTGTGGGTATCGCAATTGTATGTGAGAAACTTGAGAATGTTACTCAGGCAAAAACTCTGCTCTAATATGGTTGAAAGAAAACAACCCATTATATCGCAATGTTCTTATTGATTATAACAATACTAATTTTGACTTATCTCAAATCTGCCAGATAGTAGCTAATGAATCAGAAAGAATAGCTAACGACCCCCAAAAGGGATTACCCAAAAAAAATCTGAAGGAATCATTGATCTAAAAGGTTCTCGAGGAATAGTCAGAGGCTCCTTACACCAGGGTGATGAACATTTCTTAGAAATAAATCGCAACATGCAGGGTACTGCTAATGCTGCAGTAGCGATCGTGATGTCTTATATTACACCTTTACCTCTTTGGACCAAAGAAACGGTTGACACGATTTTAATCAATGGCGACAGATTGTATACTGAAACCATATCAAGGCACGCTATGTCGCATATCAATCAAGTTAACGGCGATGATCTTACTCCGGCAAATGTACACACTTCTCTCCATTTACTCGGGAATTCAAGTAGTATAATAATTAACGATGCGGAATGCATCAATGGAGCTTTCCACGGAAATGATCCACGAATAGGATGGAAAAATGTAAGCGATGATTTAGATTCTTTCTTTATAAATCATCCGTTTGGAATCCTACGTGTCAACGGGATTTTATCGGCTGTCTTCAAAGCACACGATTTCTTTTGGACATTCGGTTCGCATGCTCGTGGACCTAATGGAAGAATAGCTCTGAAGCACGGTGTTGCTTGTTTAATGCGATTTATATCGGCCGAATTGTTAATTCAATTGCTGAAATGTAATATCCCAAAATCTAGCGATAAATCATCTGGTAACAAATATTCATTAACGCCAGTCAGCCCGATAGTAAATGCCATTAATGATATATACGATCAACCTATACAATCGAGAACAGTCCGATTCTCTCGGTACTCTGTCCGATTCGGAACGTATTGATGATCTACTGATTATGATGACATCAGTCTTGACACCCGTCGAAGAATGTATTCCGCAGGTTGATTCAGTAGTTCGTGGCTCCACACGCAACGATGGTGACGCTTTAAATAATATTCCACTACGCACGTTACAGCGAAAAACTGCACCACCATTGCAAATGCATGTTGAAAAAAGAGCGGAAGAGTTGGCATGGTTCTATTTATTTCCAAACGGTCGTAATGGTCTTCATGAACCGACACGAAAGCTCCAAATCACTCCCCTTGATTACTGTCAAGCTAGAGTTATGAGTGCAGATAGACGATTTCAGCGAAATGACTACCTATTTTATGCCCTGTCCGTCATGGAATACTTCCGAGCTCGTCAAAATGTTGGTGTATGTCTGAGACTACGTCAAGGCGATACTAGACCTGACGGATTGGTTCAGAATTTATATTTAAACATCCGAGGCTTGCGTGGTTCAAATGCCTATTGGCAAACTGCATGTAGTGATTTAGTAGCAATGATACGAAACTTAGGCCCTCCAACTTGGTTCGTAACATTGAGTTGTAATGACTTGAACTGGAAAGATATGCTTAGAGCTTGTCTTATAGCAGCTGGTCGATTTGATGAAAATCCTGATGATTTGCAATGGCCGGATAAGATCAAGTTAATAGAGGAACATCCTGTAACGTTATCTCGTTAGTTCATGGTGCGATTGCACGCAATAATGCGAGTATTAAAATGGGATGATACAATTTTAGGCGGAAGGCTAATCGATTACTGGTGGCGAATAGAGTTCCAAAACAGGGGTAGTCCCCATTTGCATATGCTCTGCTGGAATGAAGGGATATCACCATTTGAGTCACCCGCAGGTATAGAGGTGATTGATAAAGTGGTTTTGTGTACCTCTAAACCATTTACTAAACTTGTTACAAAAACCGACCGGACGGTCAATGTCGATTTGATTTTCCTAGACAGTCTAGTAAAAACACAAGAATTTTAGATGCTGACGAAGCTATTAGGAACAAGGGACGTTTCTGCATTTTAAAACGTCATTCCGCAGACGTATGTGTCAATAATTACAATCCTACCCTACTGAAGTTGTGGGCTGGAAACATGGACATTCAGCCATGTGGTAATGTTACTGCTGTGGCGTACTATATTGCAAAATACGCATCGAAAGGTGAACCTCAGGATGTCGGACAAGCTGTAAAAGATGCTGTAAGCAGAGTACAGCGTTATGGCGGCGATGTAGGACGTCAACTATTTGCGGTCTCCATGGCAATCCTCAGACATAGACACGTGTCAGCACCGGAATGCGCATTTCGTCTTTGCCATTTGAAATTGAGGGACAGTTCGCGGAAAGTTATATTCGTTAATACATGTCGGCCAGAAGAAAGATATCGCATACTGAGATGTGACAATAATGAAGGTCAAGTACATACGAATATATTCGATCGTTACGTTTGTAGGCCTGATGCCTTAGAAGATTTGAGTTTGGCGGAATTCGCTACCAAATAAGAACATACAACGAGCTTCAGTGACGACAATGAAGCAATGGGTGACCACGAAGTGTATGCGGATGCACATGAGGATACTACGTCGTCCAAAGTTATTCATCTGAAGAATGGTATGCGAATGAAACAGCGTCGTAGAAATGCCATCTTAAAAACAAGATACTATACACAAACAGAGGATAGAGAAGGCTACTTTTTATAGCTACCTTGTTGCGCACATTCCATTTAGAAACGAGAATGAACTAATTGAAGATTATGAAAGTGCAGAGGCTGCATTTAATGCAAAACATCATCTACTTCGGCCTTTACAAGAAGGAGGAACCATCCAAGAATTTCGACATGTTGAGCGTGAGCTGCAGGTGGTAATAGCTCAGGTGTTGGCATTAGGGGGAATTGAAGCAAGTGATCAGAGAGAACTGGAATCGAATCCAGTTGAAGCACACAATCAGGTTGAGGCAATCATTGAAGGCTATGACCCAGGGTTATTAGATATTAATATTCAAGACAAAGATCTTGCAAATGAAGAAGCCCGAGTTAGCATCACAGCTGAAGAATTTGCTGCATGTGTTCGAAGCATGAATGTTGAACAGAAGCATTTGTTCAACAGAATTACTGATACATTTCGACAAGATCTGTCTGTACCTGTACAAGTAGATGAACTGAGATTAATTGTTACTGGAGGAGGGGGTTGCGGTAAAACTTTCCTACTGAAAATGATCGTTAATCAAATAAAATTGTGTTATGCACCAACAGTAGATGTACTTGTAAGAGCAACCTTTGTAGAAGTCTGCGCTTTAACTGGAGCTGCAGCGCGCTTAATTAATGGGCGAACACTCCATAGTGCTTTTTCATTGGGAATTGAGAAAGGAAAAGCGTCAGTCTACAGACAGTTAACTGGGCAATGACTGGAAGACTTAAGACGCAAATTGAAGTATATCAGATGGCTTATAATTGATGAGATTTCTATGGTATCATACGAAATATTACGTTCCGTTCGTCTCCGTCTTCAGGAATTGAAAAATAATAATCTTTTATTTGGTGGTGTTCATGTCTTGGTATTTGGAGACATCATGCAGTTATCCCAGTAGTTGGTGTTTCATACAACCTGCACAATACCTTGCAAAACCGCACTTACGGCGGTATTTCGGATGGTGCGAACTACACGCTAATATGCGACAACAAAACGATACTCCGTTTGTTGACTTGTTAAACAATTTGCGTGTTGGGCAAATAACTATAGAGCAATACGAAATGTTATTAAATAGGACACGAGTGCCTCAGGTGGGTTAATTCGCGGACGGTGAAGCGGTTCGAATTTTTCCTACATTGAAACTTGTTAATGAATATAATGATAGAATGATGGAACAATTGGCATCTCATGAAAGAGTGTACGTTATTAATGCTCGTGATGAATCGAGAGAGCCCTAAACCTATGGACAGGTACCGCCGGCTGCTAGTGTTCCATCAGATCCCAATAACACCGGAGGATTTTTTAATTCCATCAAGCTCGCAGTTGGCTGCAGAGTTATGCTCAGGTCAAATATTCGGGTTACTGAAGGACTAGTTAATGGAGCCTTAGGAGTTGTCAGAGGATTTCAGTGGGAGGCTTTACGCAGGGATCAACTCGAAGATGGCGAGGTACCAAAAAAAGTTTTCGTACAGTTTGACGACCCGTTAGTGGGGCCCAACTTCAAAGAGGCAAATGGATTTGTCGGAATTTCACCGGTAACTGTGACTTACCAAGGACTCAGGGGCTTTGGAAATGTGGAGCGGGTAATGCTGCCCCTTGTTCTTAGCTGGGCTGTAACTGTGCATAAATTGCAAGGAACAAAAGTAGATAAGGCTGTGATTTATTTAGGTAAGAAGATTTTTGAAAAAGGGCAGGCGTATGTAGCCCTTAGCCGCGTCCGATCTATGGCAGGTCTTGTTGTTTCTAATTTGGACATAAAAAAGTTGTTCAACCATCCTCACGCTGCCAAAGCACTAGCAGAATTGGAACGACTTCGCAATGTATCTAGTACTAAATGATTAAAAAAAAACAGTTTGCAACTTCGAGACCGTAAACAATATTGAATAGTTTGTGTCTCAGGATCTCAATATGGCTGGATACGTGTCTGGGTTGATGGATATTCTAAATTTATAAATATACTGTGTTGCCGTGCTGCTCATCGTACGGTGAAAATATTATAGAAAAAAGTAAGTAGTTTATTATTATCATACTGTTATTAATACTATATGTCATGTGTTTTACGGTTGTTAAATGTTTTCTTGCTGACTTACAGGTGAGGTGTGATGTTGGTTTAACTTCTCGTGGTACACCTTGAAAACAAATTCATTGAAAGCTGTTGCACTATATTCGCGTTACTGTTTAACTTTCTGTACTACAATACTAATCATTATTATCATTAAGCTTATCCATATTTGTTGTCTCTCTATATTTGTTTTTTTTTTTCATTCATATCTCTGCAGCATTCAATGACTTTGGCTAAAAGGCCAACGAAATTGTTTCACGTAGTTTCAGTATCACATATGAAGCCATAATCCATGTATGTAACAATATTGTGCTGATCATAGTGGAAATATTAATAAATGTAAAAAAAAAGACGAATAAAATCCTCTTGAAAATGTTACATTTTCTTTGACTGTTTCCCTCTGCTTTAAAGGCATCTTAAAAATGAAGCTTGAGCGCGGCGAGGGCATGCTAAACGCGTGAATGAACCTACACAATTCTTTTACAAATCCATAGCGATCATTATATATTAAACAGACGAGGGAAATACGAATATCGTACAACTTATTATAGATGGATAAAGAGAGATGGGAAATACAAATGTCGTGCAACTTACGCGAATTCACAAAAAAATACCGATGTATATAGGATTTTCTTTAAAAGATTAATTTACAAGAAAAAACGTAGAAATATATTTTTTTTATTGTATCGTTTATAACTGAACATATGAAAAACTTTACATCTTTACATTTTTTTGTTTAAAGATAAGTATAAAATCTGTTAGAATAATAATGACTATAAAAGAATATTAAATGCCAGTACAAAAAACAATATATAAGAAAAAACTCGTCACTGCACAGAACCAAATTTTCGCAACAGCTTTGCCAATGCTCCGAAGACACGTTGGTTTTCATCGGGTTTTGGACGTCCCCGTGCCCCTTCCGTGGCTATGGCCCGTCCCCGATTTCTGGCCGAGACCCATCGTCCCGCACGAGAGGGTGCTGTACCTTGTGATCGATCGCGAAAACCTCGAGGATGAATCGAGTGTGAATCGCGTCGATAACTACCAGACATATTGGCAGAAATTGAACGATGATGAATCACATTATAATTATTTGCATGTTGACGAGATTGTGGAATATCCGGAAGACGGTCGTTATTATTAGCCGACCGACGGTTCGACGAGTGACTGTTCGACCAGTGACGGTTTGGCGAGCGATGGTTCGACGGGCGATGGTTCGGCGAGCGATGCTTTGGCGAGCGACGAATCGGTGACCGATTATAAGACGAGCGACCATTCGGAGAGCGACTATACGACGAGCGACGGTTCGGCGAGTGAGTATACGACCAGAGTTGCGAATAATGCATTTGTTGAGTAATGGATTGTGGATTTCATTGTCCATTTTTATAAAAATGGGTAATGGAACTCGTCTCCATTATCCATTTTTCAAAAAATGGGTTATTGAGTCTCTCCCCATTATTCATTTTTTGAAAAATGGGTAACGGAACTCGCCTCCATTATCCATTTTTCTAAAAAATGGGCATACTCCATTATCCATTTTTCAAAAAAGGGTAATGGAGCTCGCCTCCATTATCCACTTTTCAAAAAATGGATAATGGAACTCGCCTCCATTGTTCATATTTCAAAATATGGGTAATGAAGCTCGTCTCCATTATCCATTTTTCAAAAAATGGGTAATGGAATTCGCTCCCATTATTCATTTTTCTGAAAAATAGGTATCCTACATTATCCTTTTTCAAAAAATGGGTAATGGAGCTCGGCACCATTACAAATTTAAAAAAAATGGATAATGGAGCTCGGCTCCATTATGGAACTCGCCCGCATTATCCATTTTATCAGCGGGCCCGAACTTTGAATGCGTTTTTCGCAATACATGATTTTCAAGATCGGTATCCCTGATATACTGCAACACATTTTTTAGACCTTGACGGTTTTCATACTTTAAAAAAATAGTAAAAAAAAATTAGTGTTGAAAAATGGGTAAAAATCAATTTTTTTTTTTTCAATGGCCGCCATTTTGCGATTTTTTTCTTTTTTCCTCGTCAAGGACCGCGTTATATATCGTTTGTGAAGCAACAATTAGAATTGTTTGTTTCTGATAAAAGAAGTTTAAATCGGGGATACCGTAAAAGAACTTTAAAAAAATGTACGCCGACCGATATAAAAAATTAGATAATAACACTAAATTTGAATGAAAAAATGCCTAAATATTCTTCAATGTATCCTCCTTCCGCCCTAAACAAATTAAATCGATAAAGCGTATATTTAGCGGGAAAAAACATCACGAAATATGC
>JAPYZD010004947.1:0-15333 GCA_030522725.1 Ichneumoninae sp. B BG-2022a | reverse complement strand
AATCTTCTCAGTACCTTTAGTATACATGATTTTTTTTCAAATTTTTACACCATCAAGAAGTACTTGCAATTTTCTCTTATTGTTGTCGAACTTATGCGACGTCAGCGCGCAGCGAGACTCCCTCCTTAATATAGGGGGAGGAGCGGGGAAAGTGGACCAGTTCGTTCGAGATACGATATACAATATAAACCGTCGGCGGGAGAGATTGTGGGTTAAGTCTGGATAATGTTAGGATAGGATAAATAATGTAATGTAATGTAATGTTAGGATAGGATAAATAATGTAATGTAATGTAATGTTAGGATAGGATAAATAATGTAATGTAATGTAATGTAATGTAATGTTAGGATAGGATAAATAATGTAATGTAATATAATGTCAGGATAGGTTGTGATAGGATAACCAGAAATATCCACGCGGAGAAAATTGTTAATCAGAATCCGACCTCAGATGACACTTGGAATCTTGGTTCATCCAAAATTGTATACATTCATTGACAGTAAAGGAGGTCGATTTTCATTATTGTATGTGTCATCAACCACGAAAAATATTAGCAAATGCAAATTTTTACGATGGTACGTTAGTCCTGAATTTTTTCGAAGTAAAATCGGTACTTTTGGACCGTTTCCGACGCAAACCATTAACATCTCCGTTTCCATCGAAACGGACTTCGTTTCTCGCCTGGTCTATTTTGCCCCGCTCTCAGCCCCGTCACTCCAAGTGTCATCTGACGTCGGCTCCAGGTTAATAATTTCCTCCGCGTGGATATTTCTGTTTATCCCATCAGACATTATCCAGAATCAACACACAATCTCTCCCCCCTAACGGTTTACGTCGTATCGATCAATCCGACAACGGCGACTCCACTGGCCTTAATATTCTCGGAATAATCCCAGCGTAAAACGCTCCGTTCGCCGAACGTCGGGCGGATCGCCTCGGGGTTGGTTTCGAGTGCAGCGCGTGCAACGCGACTTAGCGAATTCGCCGTCGGAAATCTGCATTGGGATTATTAAATCGAGAACTCCTGAGGAAATCCGCGGCTCGGCCGACGTTCCACTGGCATTATTTCGGGACGTGTCTTAGTTCGATGAAATTTTCAATGGCTTCATTTACGGCCCCGCGGTTGATGTACCTCGTACTTGTAGCTCAAAGCGATTTCCCTCCGCGCTTGCCCCGCTCTCTCGCTCGGCGCGGAGACGAGGGATACAAAAAGGTATGTCACATCGTATAACATGAGTGATCGATTCCCAGAAGGATTTTCGTGGCGCATACGAAATCGTTCGGCTCGCGTCGGCGGGACATCAATAAAAAGCGAACGAGCCCGCTAAGCAGGCATCACCCATTCACCCGTCGTCGTCTTCTCGTTCTGTACGGTCTCCCTTTATCGCCCGATACGTGATCGCGAATCAATGACAGTTCTTTTTTCTTTTTTTTTTTACACGCGTCGAAAATGACTCGTTAGAAATTGAATGTATACTTTTTTGTCGGTCTTCGCCTGTGCGCGGAGAAGGACCGTGAGTTTGTCACTATAATGCGGTACTCGGGAGGTAAAAACCTTATCTTTCAGACCGGAAGTGACTTCGTACCGGAATTGGTTACTTTTGGATTGAAAAATCTCATTTTTGGACCCGAAGTGACGCCGTAACGAAAATATGTCACTTCCTGTTTGAAAATCTCAATTTTATACCCGAAAGTCACGTCGTATTGGAAATAAGTCAATTCTAAATAGAAATTCTTATTTTTCGACCGGAAGTGACTTCGTACCGGAAATACGTTACCTTCGGACTGAAAAATCTCGTTGATCGACCGGAAATACGTCGTTTCCGGTTTGAAAATTTGTTTTTTTATACCGAAAGTTCCTTCATACCGGAAATGTGTCACTTCCGGTCTGAAAATCTCATTTTTATACCGAAAGTCACGTCTTACTCAAAATACGTCACTTCTGGATTAGAATTCTTATTTTTCAACCGGAAGTGATGTCACACCGGAAATACGTCATTACCGTTTGAAAATCTCATTTTTAGGCCGTAATTTACTTCGCACTGAAAATACGTTACTTTCGTATCGAAAAATCTCATTTTAAGACCAGACGGGATCCGCGTACCGGAAATGTGTCACTTCCGGTTTGAAAAGCTTACTTTTCAACCGGAAATACACCACCTCGGCTTTCACCACAACCTTATTATTCATTTGAACAACATTATTAACGTCAGAATTTTCACCCGTGTCTAGAACGCGTGCTCATATTTTTTTTCCAGACAATTTTCCCATTTTCCCCCTCGTCGTGCGCAATTTCTTTTATTCATTGACCCTCGACCAGAGAGTCGTCCGGGCCGCTACACGACATGGGAGGATCGTACGAGCTTTCCGCAATTCGCGTGGACGGGCTATAAAAAAAAAAGAAAAAAAAACAAAGAAAGCAAAGATCAACGCGCTGAATATCCACAGTGTATAGCCGAGGCTCGAGGGAATGATCGATAAGCCTCGAGGCTTTGCACCGTCTCTGCACAGCGATGAATCGTTATCTCCCTCAGCTGTACGAATGACTTCGTAATCGCGCGGTCTCCGCTTCGGCGTGTCGTTATCGATTCATGCTCGAATTAATTTATATTAACTTTGCCGGCGCGTGGATTCTCGCGAGGTGGCCGTTTATTCGACGAACCGAAGGAGGTCGCAAGCGACGGAGAGACACTTTAAACGTTGGAATAATTATCGATTTAGTTCCAACGATAATCGGTAATTCGATTTAATTAAATTTCGCTCGGCGGATGAGTCGCGTTTCCCGTGTCGAGACGAATATCTCCGTCTCTCCATATCTCGACCCTCGCCGACCTAACAATAATTAATCGCACATCGACTCGTGCCCAATTCACGTCACTCGACTGTAAATTTGCCCGAGAGTTCATCGAAGATCTCACCGGAACTCGAGAATCGGGTCATTCTTGGGTTTATGAATGGATTTCGCATATATATACACATGTAGGTCGTGAAGTTCGCGATGCATCGCCGAGACGAGCGAACGATCTTCAACACATCCAAGATATTATAGGTGACGGACCGTCGATGAATGGGCACGGCTTTTCGCTCCATTCGCGGACTGTTTGCGGCTATAAAAACCGATTATCCGCTTCGATAAAGACTAAAATTGGTACGGCCGGTGAAGAAACGAAAGACGTTGCGATGTCGGCGAGATGAGACCGCTTTTTGTCGATCCAGAATTATCGAAATGTTACTCGGGCAAGGAAGAAATTTTATACCGTAAAAAAAATTGATTCGTGAAAGCAGATTGATACTTTAAAGATATTTAAAATAAATAAAAGTTTGTAGAATTTTTTAAAAACTTGTAAAGAGTATAAAGTAAACTTGTAAAGTAAAACTTGTAAAGTATAAAGAGTATAAAATACATTGTTTAAGTATATTCTAAATGTATTCCGCTTTTACCCAAAAGTAGACAAAAAAATGTATAAACACAATTGCTCCGATTCAAATAGATTGTAGTTAATTTCATCGCTACCGAATTGTCCGCGACTTTCCTCCAGACGATTCATTCGTTCGATTCTCTATGTTTCATTTAATTTCGTCCAATAAATTAATTCATCAAATTAGTCGCGACGCTCGTTCGGCCAAACAAATAATTTTGCTTTCGATCCCCTCGGTATTCGTGCATCCAAAGTTGCGGAGCGACGATTTTGGTCGAGAAAAAAAAGAGAAAAAAAAACGCCCGAATTAAAATTAGACTGCGCTCGTGGTTTTTTAAAACCGTTATCTGAACGACAAGGCGAGACGGTAATTAGAACGTCGTTTTACAACGGTCCGCTTTTCGAGATAGAGGCCAATTAGCAGTGTCGACCGATGAGGAAACGGTTAATCGAGTCCCCGACGCTCGCTGCCGTTTAAATATCAATTGAAATAATCGATTCTCGAACTTCGACGGCGACCGACACGGATTGGAGGTTCGACGTGTGTGTTTGTTTGTGTTGTTCGTCTCCCTCGTGCCATTAAAACTTTCCGATGTGGCCTTGAATGTCTGACCAGGGAACCGTATATACAATTGCGAGCACATCGGCCGAGTATGACGACCGATGGGGCACCCGATTTGGCGATCGGCCAAATTGAACGGAAAATTATTTATCGAACTAACGCTTTTTTTTACACAATGCCATTTTTTATTTATTTTTTTCTGTCGAAGAGTAAGCTGGATTTTTAATGCAGATTTGATGATGATTCGTTGATGTAAATTACCGGTAGTTCTGAAAAATTGTGCGTATTACTTGAATAAACTAATCGAAATTCGCTTTTTTTAAGTAAAAAAGAATACAAAAAAAAAATTGTTGTTACAACAAGAATTTTGTTACAAAGATATTTTACTGTGGCAGCAAATAATTTGCTCCAACAGCGAAATGTTTTTGCTACCACAACACTAAATTATTAACGATCTACATTTTGTTCGAGAAACAGAACTATTTTTCTCCGTATGGTAAAAGAATAGTTATAGATATATACACTGTAAAAAAAATGTAAATTTAATGTACCGAACTGGAAGTTTTTATGCAAAAACTGGTACATCGTGTGATTTCTGCGCCTAGCTTCGTTTTTGCAGCAAACTTCGCACTCGGCGAAAGTCGCGCACTTTAATCCCTCGCTGCATAATACACTATTTTGTCGGTAAGTCTAAGACGACCAGTCGAAGTGAGGACTTAGCGACGGCAATTTGGCGCCTGCTCGATTATCATTGCTTGGATGTAAAATCGATCGGACAAACGCTCAAGTAATCATAAGTTTCGCGTGTAAAGACACTTAAATAAAGCTGCCTAGCACGACGACGCTTATGCACAAGTTTTTCTTTTCTTTTTTGTTCAATACAATCGCGGAAGTTGAGTTTCTTTTTTTAAATCCAGGCCGATGACGCACACACAAACCCACACCGGAAGTCCATACGCAAAGTTGCTTTTTTCATGTCTTCGAACATTTTAATCATTTATATAATTTATATAAAAATCTTTTTAAGAAAATCCTCCGAATTTTTCCCACAATCAATAAAAATGTATTTTAACATGTAAAAATAAATTCTAAATGTAATGTACTGGAACTGAAATTTGCTTGCATTACTTACATTAATTGAACATCGGTGTATTTCTTTTCCTAAGATTAAAATACCACATGTCGCAATTACAAATCTTTTACCTGATATTAATAAAAATGTTAATAAAAAAATGACCAAAATTGCAATGCACATATGTTTTAAATTTCAGAAACGCTTCATATAAAAAAAGCCTCCAATACCGTTCATTCATTTCCCAACCATTTTTTTTTACCGTCCAAACATCCACATGTGGAGGAAATTAAAATACCGCATATCACAATTACAAATCTTTTGCCCGAAATTAACAAAAATTTTTATTAAAAAAATAAAATAAAATGCCTAAAATTGCAACGCACATATCTTCCAAATTTCCGAAACGCTTTATGCAAAAAAAAAACCAATACCGCTCATGAATTTACCAACAATATTTTTTACAGTCCAAAAATCGACATGTGGAGAAAATTAAAATACCACATATCACAATTACAAATCTTTTTCCCGAAATTTACAAAAATTTGTATCAAAACAAAAAATAAAATGCCTAAAATTGCAACGCACATATCTTCCAAATTTCAGAAACGCTTTATGCAAAAAAACCCAATACCGTTCATGAATTTACCAACAATTCTTTTTACACTCCAAATATCCACACGTGGATATTTGCACTGTAAAAAAAAAATTGTATGCTTATAATAAAAGCATACATAATAATATTATAATATTATAATATTATAATATTCATAGTATAATTTCAATAAAATAAAAAACAACCCCGCAAACTTTCGATGTTCCAGGATCGGAGAGCGGTCGGGTGTCGCCCGAGAGCGACGAGGAGGGTGTGGGCGATGCGGGAGTCGTTAATCAGGGCTCGTCCTCGGGAAGCGGAAACGCGGGCGGTTCGTCGAGCAAGGCCCGAAGAAGAAGAACGGCGTTCACCTCCGAGCAGCTTCTCGAGCTCGAGCGGGAGTTTCACGCGAAGAAGTACCTCAGCCTCACGGAGCGTTCGCACATAGCCCACGCGCTGAAGCTCTCGGAGGTGCAGGTGAAGATATGGTTTCAGAATCGCCGGGCGAAGTGGAAGAGGGTGAAGGCCGGCCTGACGAGCGGCGGCGCCGGAACCGCCGGTCGCCACAGCGGCCACGGCGGCGCCGGCCACACCGGAAACGGACCCAGAATCGTCGTGCCGATCCCCGTTCACGTCAGCAGACTCGCGGTCAGATCGCATCATCATCACTTGGAAAAGTGCCCGAGCCAGTCGCCCGGACAGGCGGCGAGACCGAACAACCCTCACGCCAATTCGCTCAACGTCAGAATCGGCGGCTCGCCGATTACCGCGGGGGTCGCCCAGCTGGGAACCGGCGGCGGCCTCCGGGCCTTCACGGCCCCTCAGACCGGAAACTCTTCTAGAAGGTAGCCCGTACACTAAGAGAAACGTTAGGGATCAGATTTTTTTTATTAATAAATAAATTATTACGCACTGCGGAAATCGTAGATCAAGTTTGAGGAAAGAATTTGGGTTTCTTTTTGGCAGATTTACTGCCGGGAGGAAATCGATAGCTCAAATGTAATGAAAATTATTATTATTATTATTATTATTTTTTGGGGCATATTGTTGACGATGTGGATGCACGCAGAAAAATAATTTATTTGACGGCCACCGTTTATTTGGTTGAAGTAATATATTTATTTGTTTTGAATAAATATTTATTTAAATCAAACAGATATTGTACTTAAACCAAATAAACGGTGGCCGTCAAATACATTATTTTTCTGGGTGTGGGTCTGATTATTAAAAAATTGGCCGGGAGGGAATCGATAGCTCAAATGTAATGAAAATTCTTTTTTTTTTGGTTTTTTGTTGACGATGTGGATGGGTCTGGTTATTAAAAATTGGCATTTTTTAGCGTAGAGGCAAGGTTAATAAAATGGGTAAATAAATTCATTTTCGGCCCGAAGTGAATATCTTTTGACCTCCAAATTGTCGATAATTTGACGAAAAAATCATCCAACAGTTAAAAGAAAGTCAAAATTACTCAGAAAATTCCCGGAAGCGAATCGATCATCCAAATCTCATGATTTTTTTTTTCAATTTATCGACGATGTAGATACGTCTGATTTTTAAAAAATTGGAAATTGTTCGAGTTCAGTAACAAAGTCATTAAAATATGTTAATAAATCCATTCGACCGGAACTGAATGTCATTTGATCTCAAATGACATTCATCAAGTGTTGGAAAAATTCATCCAACACTTTAAAAAAAAAATGTTGACACATTTACTCCGAAAATTCCCGGGAGTGAATCGAGCTTAAATTTCATGAAAATCTATATATTTATTTTGCCAATTTACAGCCGATATAGATACGTCCGACTTTTAAAAAAAATGGCAATTTTTGCACAGAAGCAAAGTTACTGACATCAGTAAATAAATTCATTCGGCCGGAAGTGAATATCGTTTGATCTCCAAATCGTCGATAATTTGCCAAAAAAGAAAAAGCATACAATTTTTTTTCCACTGTCACTCGCGCTGACATTTCTCCGAGTCGGAAAAAAAAATCGAAGAGCCACACGAAGAGACGGCCGGAGGATAAAAGTTGATTGCGACCGAACTCCGAATCGTCGCGAGGGTGATGTGTAAATCGTCGTGGAATTACAATAACCGTTGATGGGCGAACAAAAGCGAGTTCGGTGGGGGGGGATTTTCGAGAGTGTTGAATTTATGTATATATCTGTTAGGCCGCGCCCATCGCGCCTCGTATCCGTCCCAATCGGAGGGAGCGATATATATTATTCGTCCCTCGTTTGTAATCCGCTCGGAGCGGATTACGCGCGAGAGTGAATTTTTAAAAAGCCCAAAGACTAAGAAGACGAGGGAAGAAAAAAAAAAAATCTAACGGATCAGCAAAGTATTATCGCGACGAAGAAACATAATGCTCGAGTGTCCTCCACTTGATTCATGCCCTCGAGCGACGCTCCATCAAGCGAATCATATGAAACACACGAGCGGGGAGCGAAGGGCAATTTAAAGAAAAAAAAATAAAGAAAAAAAAAACAATGTAGATAAATCCGTGTACTGTAAGATAATGAGAGGATCGGAGGGAGTCTACGTATACTTTAGAAGCCAACTTGTAAATAGGTCGAACGTGTACGGCTTACAGTCAGCGATGGAAATAATGTATAGCCGCTCGTGCACAGACGGAAAAAAAATAAAGAAAAAAAACATACACATGTATAGGATAAAACGTTAAACTCGCATTCAGATATCCGGGAAAACATCGCGAAAGACTTTATATCCAAGATCGATCTTAATATATTGCTATAACACTTTTTTTCTGTCGCATATATTATTATTATTATTAGTAATTATAGACGAGGAGGCGAAAGGGGAGACGCTAGACAGTACCTACGTATATATATGGATATATATATGGGAGCGTGATATATAATATTTCCGGTTATGTACCAGAGCGCAATAAAACGTGTTATTCAAAGAAAAATAAAAAGCATATCTTTTTTTTCTCATAGAGAATATTACGAACCCAAGGCTCAATTTTTTTTTAATAAGAAATCTTTTCGCAGCTATAAAATAAATCTACGTGAAAATGTGCATCGATGAGGTATCGAAAATTCAGTAATATAATATCGGTCGGTCAAAACCCGAGTCGAAAATGAACTTCCCCGATGAAGAAGAGGGGGCAAAACTCGAGGGGTGTTTTCTCATAGAGAAAATTACGACTGTGAACTCAATTTTTTTATTATTATAAATGTCCGTTAACATTTGAGTGGACATAAACTTGTTGCTCAAACGTGTATAGCACCAGTAAAATTCCTTTTTTTTGGTTTAGTTTTTGTAATTTCGGTTTTCTTGTTCGCACTAGAGCGGACTTACTCGATTTATTTTGCACATTGTTTTGAGATCTTTAGTTGCGATTATTTCTGCTTTATTTCAGTCGGGTTTTTTGGATCCATCATGTTTTCTATTGTTTTTTTTTTATTTTGTTGCAGAGCGAACGGGCTCTGCCCGCGTATTATTAATAAAATAAAATAAAATAAAATAAAATCATAAAAATAATTAAATAAATTTTTTTTTAATCTGTTTACAATTATATAATAAAAAATAGGTCTACGTAACAATATCCATCGACGAGGTAACGAAAATTCGGTAATATAATATCGGAAGGTCAGTGGCTGCGAGGCCGCCGCTCGAGCAAAACCCGACTCAAAAATCAACGTCCCCGACGAAGAAGAGGTGGCAACGAAACTCGAGGGGCGTGAACGTGACGAAAAGGTGTTCGCTTCTTCTATTTTTTTTTTTTTTTTCGTGTCCTTTTGGCAAATTTGGTCCCCGACAATGCGGCGTTATTTTGACAATTTGTCGTATCACAATGCCGTGGAGGGTAAGCACGGCCTATTATTATTCGACCCAAAGAAAAACCTTTTCCGTGACTTTTGACTCCGAGAGTCTGGCTCCTCGGTGGCCTCAGGTTTCGCTGTCGGGGCCGAAAGATACAAATAGTATAGGGACGCTGAGCCGTGCAGGACTAACAAACGAGGTGGCGGACCGCGTGCCCCCGGTAGCTCGAGGGTTGACACCGAACATCGTCGACATCATGCCTATATATATATAGATACATATATACATGTATATAGTATTCTCGGCGGCAAAAGGGGCAAAGGCTTCGCTCTCGAGGACGGAAGATACAGAGGATCGAACGTGGGTCTTTGCAGGTCTAACAACGAAGTAGCAGACCGCGTTCCCTCGGTAGCTCGAGGGTTGACACCGAACATCGTCGGCATCGTCTCTATGTGTATATATATATATATATATATATATATATATATATATAATTGTGCATATAGTATTCTCGGGAGTAAAAGGCTCTCTTCCTTGGTACAGCGACATTGGGTATCGTGTTACAGAAAGTCGACTTGGAAAAGATACTCATATACATATTCTACATAATATTAAACTTCATGTCCATTGGACACTCACACATGCTCACAGGTGCTCACAAATGCTCTCTGATACTCACACGGATACTCATCGATACTCACAGTTACTCAAAGATACTCACACAATACTCACTGATATTCACACAAGTATTCACAGATATTCACGGATACTCACACATGCTCACACGGATACTCATTGATACTCACCCAAGTATTCACAGATATTCACAGATACTCACGGATGGTCACACGGATACTCACGGATACTCACCGATACTCGCAGTACTTGCAGATGCTCACACGAGTACTCACGGATACTCTCCAATACTCACAGATACTCACTGATACTCACGGGGATACTGCGAGCGCGCGAAGCGCGGGAGCTAACATAACCGCTAGCATATAGGGGAGAGCGGGGCCAAATGGGGCAACGGGGCAAAACGGGGTTTTTGGGCAAAACTAAATTTTCCAATCATTTTTGGATCGGACAAGGTGGCAAAACTGGGCAGAAAAGTTCCAATCATTTTTGGATCGGACAAGGTGGCAAAACTGGGCAGAAAAGCCTGATGTATCCGATTGGGCGAATTCGGGCATCCAAAAATTATTGGAAAATTACGTTTTGCCCAAAACCCCGTTTTGCCCCGCTCTACCCTATAGTATTCTCGAAGACGAAAGGTACAAATAGAGGATCGAAAGCGGAGCCTTGTAGGACTAACGAGGTGGCGGACCGCGTGTCCTCGGTAGCTCGAGGATTGACACCGAACATCGTTCGCATCGCGTCTATGTATATATAGATATATACACCATACATGTGTATAGTATTCTCGAGGGCAAAAGGGCCAAAAGGCTCTCGTCCTCGCTACGGCGACATTGGGTATCGTGTTACAGAAAACGGACTCGGAAAACCGAGTCGGGCTGACATAAGGCCATACAACTCGTGGGCGTGACACCCATATGCCGGTTTAATGCCGAACCCGGGCGAGCATTAAACTCTGTTATATGCATTTCCATGGTATCGTTCGTGTGTGTGTGTCCGTGTTGTCTGCGCGCAATGTTATGGATAATATATGTATGCGTCACTGAGGCTGCTTCGGGCGAACGTTCGTGGGACCAGAAGCTAATTCGCTTACAGCCGCGAGTCCACGAGGGCGTTCACTCTGTGTTCATCCCCCTTTGACCGAAAATTTGACTGTCGGGCGCAAGCGCAACGAAACTCTTCGCGAGCCCCTCTCTTCGTTACTTCACGCGCGCCAGGTGCGTGTGCGCGCCCGGCGAGACTTTGCACGAATTCACCGCGTCAACGATAATGCACATTGTAAGGCTTTGAACATGCGCTGGGGTGTCTTCGGTGTAACGGGTATGCGAGCTGAAATTCATTTGAGGTAAATACTATTTTTTTTTGTTTTTTGCTTTTTTTTTTTGCATGAAAGTTTTTATTGAGGACTTAACCGCAGAGGACTTTGTTTTCTGCGGTGGCGAAATGGCTCTTTAAAAAAATTATAGTTCAGTTCATTTTAGTGGAGAAATTGTGGACATAAAAGTGGAAGGATAGGATGGGTTATTATTTTTCATTATTTTTCAGCCAAAACACGAATCCAAAGCATTGCCCAAAAACAATTGAATTTTTCCAACAATCCTCTTCAGTATAAAAAAAAAAAAATAAAAACAATCCCATTTGCTCTCCCGGAAGTCGCTGTGCTCGACTCTCGTACTTCATTTTCCCTCCCCCACAAAATCCCGTCCCTCCCCACCCGGGATCTTTATATACACCCGATCAATTCACCATCCCCGGTCGCCGCGCCGAAGTTTAACGAGGAAGTTTGCCAGGAAAGAAAGCTCCAGATCGATCCCGTCGATAATAAATGAGGCTCTACCTCTTTCGCCTGTTTTCCTCTTGTATCTCCGGTTCTTTCGAGACCCGCGGAGGGGATCGATGTCTAATGCGACGGGGATCGAGGACGCTACGACGCTTTCCATACATAGTGTGCTATAAGCTCATGTACCGACGAGGAAGCTCTGCAACCGATGCACAAGTCGAACGATGATGCTAGGGCAGCTTTTCCGACGAAAGCAAAATACACCCAGAAAAATAATTTATTTCACCGGCACTCGCAAACATATATTTATTTCGTTTGAAAAAATATTTCTCTAAATCAAAGAAGTATTTTTTTTAAACCAAACACTATTTAGACCAAATAATTATCTATTCAAATCAAATAAGTATTTGTTTAAATCAAAGAAATATTTATTTTAATCAAATAAGTATTTATTGGCACATTTATATCTCTACATTATTACAACTCTAATGTATTAGAACTCTACCAAAAACTCTCCCCAAATTTATATAAAACTCTACCAGAATAAAAAAAAAACCCTCCCGGAATAAGAATAAAAATTCGGGGAGAGTTTCATTTAAATTTGGGGAGAGTTTTATTTCAATTCCGGTACAGTTTTTGGTAGAGTTCTTAGAATTATCTTTTTTGGTAGAGTTCTTATCTGGTAGAGATATAAATGTGCTTATTTATTAAAATCAAATAACTATTTATTTAAACCAAAATGTATAATTTAATAAAAATAATTTATTCGACGGTCGCCGCACACCTAAATATTTATTTACCCGGCGTCCGTCAAATAAATTATTTTTCTGGGTGCACGACGTTTTCCATAGGTGGCGTACAAGCTCATCTACCCACGAGGAAGCTCCGCGGGCGATGCACAGCTCGAAAGACGATGCCAGGGCTGTTTTCCCGACGAAAGCAAAATATGTATGCCCCTGGATTATAATGTCCCATCGATCACGGGCCGGAGGTGGGGTTAATGACCGGCAGTTATGTACATCATCGCTAGACAAAAACACATATATGAACTGTCCCGACGAGTTTGCAAGTGACGAGCTCTACGTCCAGCCTCGCCTATAGCCTATCGTTTTATAGATGAGGGCGGTGTGGGGGTGGGGTGTGGGGGGGGGGGGGGGTGGGGGGGGGGGGGGGGGGGGGGTCAAGGGGGGGGGGGGGGGGGTTTCAGCTTATGGTCGGGCTGTCTCTCGGGCCACGGACGGGCCCGACGGTGGGAGAAACAGTTATATTTTTCGGGGCACAATGGAGCGTCGACGACGAGAAGTACATTAGGTTTGATACACGAGATGAGAGAAGGGGGGGAGCGCGGTCGTTTAGCCGCGGCGATCTCGGCAGTTACCGTTCCGTCGCGGAAGGATAAATCATCTCGCGCTCTCCACCACGCCCAGTCGAGGACACAATTCTACCCCTCGCATCGCCGGCCCGACGCTCGCGTCGCGCCGCCTGCGGACTCTTCTCCGGCGCGCCGCTGAAAAGGTTTGTGCATTTGATAAATATTTGTTGGATAGCATTTTTTTTTTTTTTGGGAACCGGATTTTGATCTTTTGGTCTGAGCAGTTAATATGGTTTGTACATTTGAGGAATATTTCTTGGACACAATTTTTTTTTTCCTGGGAAAGTTGTTGAAGGGAAAGATTGTGAAATCAATCAGAAAAAAACATTGTGGAGGATTTTGGAAACAAAATTTTGTTGAACGTAGACTTTTTTTTTACTGGCTGTCAGCAACGATACGTAAAGTGAATGTAGAGGATAAATATATATATATCTATAATATAAAAAGATTTCGCAGCCGCCGCCGTCGCCGCCGTGTCAAGAATCGAGGGAGGCGGCGGGGGGTAAAGACGTAAAATAATAAGGGCTTAAGTCCATGCTTAAAGGGCCTTGAAATAATAAGGACCTAAGTCCCTTTACACTAAATGGACTCAGGCCCTTATTATTCGAAGCCCTTATTATTATTGCTAAATGGTTAGCATAAGGGCATTTGGAATAATAAGGGGGGGTAAAAGACTTAGAATAACAAGGACTTATGTCTTTTTTATATGTATATATCTCTCTATAATATAAAAAGATTTCGCCGTGTCAAGAATCGAGGGGGGAGGGCAGTGCTTGGATGGGTGACCGCGGTCACCCATCCAAATATTGACCCGTCTTTTGAAGTATTTGGAATAATAAGGGTTTACGTTCAAAAATGGGCGCGAGCGCGCGAAGCGCGCGAGCCACAATAACCCGCTATATATATATTTTTTTTTTTATATGCAAATGATACAAACTTTATATAAACAAATAACGTAATTTACTTAATCGCAGAAGCAATTTCTATTCGACAGATCGAAGAAACTCGATGCTTGTATATATATATATAATAGAGAGGTAAAATGGAGCAGGGGCAAAATGGACCATCTGTCCTCCATTTGAGATAGGACTTTTTTTAAGTTACGTGGGACATTGATAAACGTAGTACGGCTTATTCGAGTATTCCATTTTGCCCCGCACTCGGGTGTGCATACAATTAAGTGATGTATTACATTATTCCGGGTCGTACACGGGAATACCTTGGGAAGAGCCATGAGCCATCGTCTCTGAGTTTCTGAGAAGATCGATATTGTCGGTGATTAATAATTCAGGCTAACAGAGCGAAATAGAAAACGGGTATGGAGTGTGTAGCGATTGCTCAAACATTGATGCACACGACTCGAGATTAGATGTCGCATTCAGGCAACCGAATATCATTCATGTTGATTAACGGACTGGACACGGGATTTATTTTTTCGGGCAAAGAAATATTATTAATAGTTGACCCGGTAGATTTTTTACGATTTTCGAGGCAACGAGAGTCACACGTGGCAACTTCGGAAAGGCGAGAGCCAGGTTTTTTAAAGGTGATATTAACGATTGATTCTTTTTGCTGGTTTTTTATAAGAATAAAAATAAACCTAAACGTCCTTTAGTACTTACACTACCTAAAAGTACCTTAGTACCTAAAGTACCTAAAACTACTTTGGTACTTTGAGTGCCTAAAATTACTTTGGTACTTACAGTACCTGAAAGTACTTTGGTACTTTAAGTACCAAAGAAGTTCTCACGTACTTGAAGTATTGTCTAACTCTGATTACGCACATGTATTTTATCCATATATTTGACATCCAAGGATTCTGGGAGGTTGGAGGTGGACAGAGCTATAAATCCTGCAATTTTCTCCCGAAGCGGAAGTGCAATTTTTCGGCCGATGGTTATTGTGTGTCTTTGATCGTGGCGGAGAATTCACGAGTTCCGGAAGCTATCGGCGGTGCCGGTTAGCCGCAAGCCACGTGACCTTACCCGGTGGCTGAGCGGAGCCGCGGAGGGTGGCAAGTTCTGGTCCTCGATGTCCCGCGGCGTTCGTGTACACCAAATGGGACGCGTGTCGAACTTCCTGGCGGTCGTAAGTGTAGTCGTGATCGCTC
>JAPYZD010004946.1:0-14227 GCA_030522725.1 Ichneumoninae sp. B BG-2022a | reverse complement strand
TTACCGATCAGACCTGTAAGAATTACCGATCAGACCTGTAAGAATTACCGATCAGACCTGTAAGAATTACCGATCAGACCTGTAAGAATTACCGATCAGGCAATTCTTTCGTTCCGACAAGATCCCGTCCTGTAAAAATGGTCGATCAGGCAATTCTTTCGTTCCAGCAAGATCCCAGTTCTGTAAGAGCCGCAATTACCGCAATTCAAGCAATTTCAAGGTCATGGCAAAGAGTTAATCTCTCGGAGCTATCTTCTTTTTTTGTCCTCTCTCTCACGCACCTTGTACAGATTTATACCGTGTACGAGCTCTCTCGCGGAAAGAGTCGCGGACAACGTGTCCTGGTTTGTACCTAAGCGAGCGATTCGAATAATTCTCGAATAATCCGACATCGCCGAGTGAAATTGTGGAAACGCGAGGTCCGCTCGGTCGATGCGAAGCGGCGGACTCTCGTTCGTCTCTCGGGGCTGTCGCTCTTACTGACCCCGTGGCGAATTTCGCATTCGGTAATCGTTCGACGCGCTCGACGAGCGTGTATGCGCGCTGCACGGACGAGGGAATCGCTCCGGAACGGACGTCTCTCCGCGGATCGATCGATCACTCGATGTCTAAAAAAATTTAAATAACGGGTGAAAGCGCACCGACGAATTAGCATCGCCACATCAGGACTATGATCGTGAAACAGGGCGAGATAAAAATGAGACTAAATTTATAATTAATTGTGGAATCGTCGCGTAGAGATCATAATCGGACGGTCCGGGAGAAAACGATCGAGGATTAATTTTTTGTTTTTTTTTTTTTTTTTTTTCATTTACCACGGTCCGTAATAAAAACTGTAATCAACTTTTTTCACGTTCGGTGATAATGAAGGTGAAAAAAAAGTGTCATCGAAGATCGATTGATTACATGTCAGCTTTCGATGACACTTTTCTTTTTACAAGTGAAACAAGTTGATTGCAGTTTTTTTATACCGACTGGGGGCGCAAGGGTTTGACATGCCCTTAAGGCGATCCGAAAAATTGATCTAAATACATTCACATTTTTTCGACTGGCAACATTTTATCTCGCTGACGTAGATATAAATATACGTTGAGATTGATGACCATGGTAATTATTAATCTCCAAGAGAATCTTTCGGTTCCCATTTAAATTGGATACGGAGAAACTTTCGTTCGAGATATTATTCCGATAAAAGTGGTTGCACAGGAAGGAAGCGTGGATTTTCGTTGTGAATATTTCGCAACATTTGTCGACCGGAGTCGTGGGAGATGATGAGCAGTCCCACATGCGGATAACTGTCCTTTTTTCCATCGGAAAAGTCGCGGAACTAAAAATTGATTCAGACATTCACGACATTTTTCGGCGCACAAACTTGTGTCTCACTGACGTAGATAATCGTAATTTACGATACTCGTGCGGTGGAGCGAATTTTATACGCGGAATGTGAAGTGAGTAACGTGAGCCGCACGACTACGACTCACTTCACAGTCCGCGTGTGATGATCGCTACACCGCATTAATATCGCTTAATATTTTTTGTAACGAATGCAAAAGAAGTTCTACCCCGTGCCCGCTGATTATGGCGCTGTGCGACTAGCGTGCGTAAATTACAAGAAGCGTGCGCGTGCGTAAAGTACGAGAAGCGTGCGTAAAGTACGAGAAGCGTGCGTAAAGTACGAGAAGCGTGCGTAAAGTACGAGAAGCGTGCGTAAAGTACGAGACGCGTGCGCAAAGTACAAGAAGCGTGCGTAAAGTACGAGAAGCGTGCGTAAAGTACGAGAAGCATGCGTAAAGTACGAGAACCGTGCGTAAAGTGCCAGAAGCGTGCGTAAAGTACGAGAAGCGTGCGTAAAATACGAGAAGTGTGCGTAAAGTAAAATCGGACCGATGAGCGCATCGCCGGGTATTTATAGTAAACTTGACAATAAAGTGCCATTTGCGCCACTCTCAGCACGCACGAAAAGTAACACTTTTAATGCATGAGTTACACAAATATACGTTGAGATTGACGGACATGGTAATCATTAATCTCAAAGACAATCTTTCGGTTCGCATTAAAATCGGATCCATAGAAACTTTCGTTCGAGATATAATTCCGATAAAAGTGATTGCACGGGACGGGAGCTCGGATTATCCATTGTAAATAATTCGCAGCATTTGTCGAGCGGAGTCGTCGGAGATGATGAGCAGTCCCAGATGCGAACAACTCTCTTTTTTTTCCACAGGAAAAGTCTCGCCGGTGTAAACATAATCTGAAATTCACGAAATTTTCTGCGCACAAAACAGTTTATCTCGCCGACAAAGGTAAAAACATACGTTAAAATTGATGCACATGGTAATCATTAATCTCAATGAGAATCTTTCGGTTCACATTAAAATTGGATCCGTGGAAACTTTCGTTCGAGATATAATTCCGATAAAAGTGATTGCACGGGAAGGGAGCTTGGATTTTCCATTGTAAATATTTCGCAACATTTGTCGAGCGGCGACGTCGGAGATGATGAGCAGTTCCAGATGCGGGGAACTCTCTTTTTTTTCCACCATTAATAAACACGAGACTTCGCTGATGCACTTGGTACGCGTATCCGACGAACTTTCCACGAGTCGAACCGGAGGGAGAGAGCGGGAAGACTCTCTTCGAGCTCCGGAGCGCACAGTCATGTGAAATTAGAAATTTCGTCCCTAGCCTCCTTCTTCGGCATTGAGGATTCCCGGCGCAGACGGAACCCGAGCTGTATACGACTTCAATTTTTCATGCGGTACAATGACCTTGCAAGGGACACGCTACGGAGGAGAGGAACAAGGCGCCATTTAGTTCGCACGCCGCCTCGGCGAAAGTGTCGCAAACCGCTCGACCAAAGGTGGGAGCGCTCTTCCTCGCTCCCGATGTGACACGCTGCTCGAACAGCGAATTCCTCCGATCTCATCTTTCTCTCGTTATTGTTCCACCTTTCTCGGAATTTTTTGCGGCGCGGACGTTTCCTCGATTATTATTCCTTATTATACCGGGAATGGTTATTTTTAGTTTTGGGCTTATCGACTCGAACGAGCGAGCCCGACGGCGAGTATTGTAAACACAAACGGACGTTTACGGTTTTGTCGCACACCGAGAGCGTTTGTGTTTATTTAAGGAGGGAGTCTCGCTGCGCGCTGACTTCGCATAAGTTCGACAACAATAAGCGAAAATTGCAAGTACTTCTTGATGGTATAAAAATCTGAAAAGAATCATGTTTACTAAAGATACTGAGAAGATTCATTTTGCATAATAATAATTGCAAAATGTTATTAACGAATTCATCAAACAATTAATTGGTTAACAAATTACCCGGCAGCAAAACTTTTTTTTAATGAAAGTTATTCGTTTATTTTTCTGAATACGTATGAATTTTTTCAGATTTTTAAGTAATCGTTGATTTTTTAGTGGTAGTAAAGTAGTAAAAGAGATTTATTGCCAGTGCTTAACAATTTTTGTACAAGTGTTTCCTTATATTAGTTTTATTCCTGTTGATAATACACTTTGGCAAAGGGCCATCGACCTGAGTCCTTCAGCCCACTGATTTAAAAAAAAAAAATTTTTATAGAACAAAAATCAACGAGTAATTTGTTGCCGGGTAATTTGTTAACCAATAAATTTTTTGATGAATTTGTTAATAACATTTTGCAATTATTATTTTTAGTATACATGATTTTTTTCAGATTTTTATACCATCAAGAAGTACTTGCAATTTTCTCTTATTGTTGTCGAACTTATGCAAAGTCAGCGCGCAGCGAAACTCCCTCCTTAAATTTTGTAATTGCAATTTTTTTTCGCCGCTAAGTGCTCGTTTATAACGTATATTATATATATATATATATATATATTGAGAATGTTTATTTTCATTTTTCGATTTATCGATTCGACCGAACGAGCCCGACGGCGATTATTCTAAACACAAGCGCGAAAAGGACGTTTCCGGTTTTGTCGCACACCGAGAGTGTTTGTGTTTATTTAAATTTTGTAATTTTAGTTTTTTTCACCGCACAGTGCTCGTTTATATCATATATACATATACCGAGAATGTTTATTTTTATTGTTCAATTTATCGATTCGACCGAACGAGCCCTGCGGCGATTATTGTAAACGCAATCGCGATGCAGATGTTTCCGGCTTTATTGTGCACCGAGAATTTTCGTGTTTATTTACATTTTGTAATTATTATTTTTTTCTCTTTCTTCTCAAAGTGACGAAAAGGAGGGAGTGCTTTTCCTCGGTTCTGATCCGATACGCTGCAAGAACAACAACTCCCTGCGATCTCATCTTTCTCTCGTTATTGTTCCACCTCGGGCGAAATTTTTTCTAATTGTAAAAAAAAAGAAAGAAAATTATACTCGGCTTTCTCACTGAGTAGTAAAATGCGACAATTTCGAGTTGTTTCGAAGTTTTTAACAATCAAGTGTAAATTTGTCGGATTTTTTGTCGCTATCGGAGCATAAGATTTCACGAAAGGTGTTAAAAATGTTGCACGCAGTTTTAATAATTTTCATTGAATCCCGTGGAATTGAGAAGAAAAAAAATCGAAAATTTCTTTGGTGCGAGGAATTGTCGGCTCGCGATTATAATTGCATCGAACAACAATAACACTCACTAACGCCAACAACGAAGTAGACAGCAAGTGGTGTCGTCGTAACTCCGTCTTCGGAACGGAAGCGTGGACTCCCCAGTATTTTTAGCTACACATTTTTGTGCCCAATTTAATTTTTTAATTTTTTCCGTACTTTATGTTGAGAAAAAAAAGTCGAATATTTCTCAGGTGCGAAGAATTCTTCGCTCGCGATTATAATTGCACCGAATAACAACAACAATCTCCGACCATCTACTCTTCAGACAGCAAGTAGCATCGTCGTAACTCCGTCTTCGGAACGAAAGCGTGAACTCCGCAGTATTTTTACCGACAAATTTTTTTGCCCATTTGAAATTTTTAAAATTTTGTTTATTTTCTTTTTCGGTACCTCAGCAGCGCTCTCGGGCGCTGAATCACGGTTTCCCGGCGGTCTAAGTCCCCGGTGCGGTTATCCTCAAGCACCGTGACGAATTTTTCCTCGGGCAAAAGTAAATCCGTTCCCCGGAGAATTTCGTCTTCGCGATTTCCTGGTCGGTCGTCGGGGTATTATATTTCCTTCGCCGTCCGCTTTCTTGGACGATGCTCTCCCAAGCGAAAACGAAATGCTTTCTTACGCTCGCGTGCCCGCGACTCATTGCCGGCGCGTAATGATAAATAAAACCAGACGATTACGATTATCATTTCATTTAGCCGCGTGACGATATGTAACGCCCCGGCGTAACTACCCACGCTCCGATCCGGCCTACAACAAAACAACTCACGACCAATATTTGGCCTTCCGTGTATGACTTATTAACATTTTTTAAAAAATTGAAATAAGTACTTGGCATTGATTAATTCAATATTTCGAATTTCGACATATCTGACGGAAATCGCCCTCGAGCTTCGTCGGGTATCTCCGGTATATTAAACTCGTGACGTAAATGGAATCCGGGGAGACGACCTTGCTCGGTTGTACGACGTTACCTTAGTATTTCTCGCACCGCTATCCCGGATCTGCTCCCTTTCCTTGCGTCGTCCCGCTCGGAAAAATAAAATTGTGTGCCAAAAGTGTATAAAATTTCTACTGATCATATCAAAATTATCGCGTGGATATATATTCTTTTTGTATAAGGGAAAATACGTATTTCTCAAAAAAATCTTTGCTGATAGATTTTAAAAAATATTCTAGCTAGAAAAATATGTTTTCACTTATATTTGTTTCTTGTATATTTTTCATTGCCCCCCTCGCTACAATACTTCCTTCTTTCCGCGACCACGAACCTACGCTGAATCCCAATCGTGTCCTGCGAGCGCAACGGTAACGTCGAATTCGCGTGGGAATTTCGTAATCTTTTCATACACGTGAAAATATACATCTTTTTTTTTATTTGTTCAGATATATAAAAAAATGTATACATGCGGGGCAAAAATGGCAGTACGATACTCGTGCGACAAACTTTTTGTGAACTCACAATCGTCAGAAAAAGTTTTATCGCACTAGTATCGTAATTACTGATATATTAGCTACGAGATTTTTTGATTTTTTTCATGTATATTTATTTCTTGGATGATCTTCCTCCGTTAAGGAAAGGACGGTCCGCGTTCACCTTTTTCCATTTATTTTCCCCTCATTACAATACATCTTTCTTTCCCCGGCCACGAGCCTACGTTGAATCCCAATTGTGTCCGCCGATCGCAACGGTAACATCGAATTAGCATGGGAATTTAACTTTCCGGTCGCGTCGCCTGCACTCCGCATCTGGATCTCCTCAGCCTTTCCAAGTGTTCGATGCATGGCATATGCGGCGTGCACCAATCTTATGTATCTCTATTCCGGTAACTCGTGGCTCGTTGCTCGTTGCTCGGGGTTCCTTTCTTATTTCACTTCGTCGCTCGGAGCTCGAGAGCCACGCCTTGGCTCTCGCACCGTGTGCCCCAGCGTTCCGCACACTTTGTGCACCGGGCGAAGTGCACTCCCGCTATCGCACACCCTTCACCGTTCCGCCGATTCCCATTTCCAAACTTAGCTCGGCGCAGTTCAACGGACGTGGGCGATATCTCTTCGGCTCTTTGAGATCGAAACGAATCCCTGATCGGCTCTCTATTCGCACACTCGTAATCGATGTTATCGTCCCCGGCCGTACCGATCGAACGGTTATCGGTCGGGCTCGGTGAACGGCGGGCGAAACAGGTTGAACGGGAAGTGCGGCGAAAGCCATCGAACTTGTATGGAAGGTTTCTCAGACGTATTTCCGTTTCGAGAACCCCGGATCGGCAGTTTTGGCCGACAATGCGAAAACCTCGGATCGGTAGTTTTGGCCGACGATTCGAAAACCTCGGATCGGTAGTTTTGCGGTCCCGCATTGTCGCATCCAGAAATTAAAGAAAAATATTTATCCAGAAAATCCAGAAAAAAAATTGATTTAAATGAAGTAAATATTTATTTAAATGAAATAAATATTTATTTAAATGAAATAAATATTTATTTAAATGAAGTAAATATTTATTTAAATGAAATAAATATTTTACTTAAACCAAATAAACGGTGGCCGTCAAATAAATTATTTTTCTGGGTGCGGCCTCCAATTTCTGCCCTCCATGACCTTCCATGATCTCCAATTTCCAAAAATGTATGTTCGAATAAAAAAATGTTTTAAAATAACCCACGGTGAAACGGTTATTCGACTCAGCGATCTATCTAAAATACAATTTCCGTCCTCTTCACTTTTCGATATTTTAATATTGGCATTGATGGAATTTCGAAATGTAGAACCGCCGATATTTCGAAATTTCATCATCGCGAATATTACAATGTGTTCCCCACCTCCATTGGGAGCCTAGATATCGACCTTTGAATATCCCGAAAATCGACGTTTTTCCAAAAATAGCTGAAACATTGAAAAATCGTTGTTCATTCGATTTTTTTTTCAAAGCTATATTCGATGTATTTTTTCCCGCTGATCACGAATATAACAATTATTTTACTCCCAACCCAATATTTTCCATTTAAATCCCTAAAAATAACAATAAAATCCTCACCAATGGAATTTTCGTTCCACTTACCGATCGAACTCGATCGACGATATCGGAGTATCGGGAAGGTCTGGAGAAAAGAGCAAAGTGTTTACGGAAAGGTGAGTCACAGTTACGCGGGGCAGTGTAATACCGTTATTATCCAATGGCGGCGATTATTTATCATACCGGTCTGCGTTACACACCTGAGTTGCAAAATAATAGACAGGAAATATTGAAACACGCGGGGATAGCACGACTCGACCTCCTTCTGGGATATTGTAGTACCAGACAACATTTCTTCGCGAGAGATTAATGTGTTAAGACGCCGGTAAAAGTCCGAGGTGAGAAATTTGCGCGATTTACGTAATTTAAAAATATCGAGAATGGTTTTTATTTCTGCGTAGTGGAAGGAATTTTGCGAATTAATGGAATAAAATTAAATCTAGAAAAGGTTAAAGAATCGGTTGCCGTGCCGATCGTTTAATCCGTTATTCCGAGTACGAAGATATATAAATACGAGACCTCGTTCTTGTATTGTACTGCTAGGCAATATTTCTCCGCGGGAGATTAATGTATTAACTAGGACGCCAAAAGACTGCGGTGAGAAATTTGCGCGATGTACACAATTTCAAGATATGGAGAGTGGAATTTTTATTTCTCTTTTTTGGAGCATGTGGAGCATTAAATAAAAATAAACACGAAGATACCATAAATATCTTCATAATTTACCATGTGCATCGATAAAACTTTAAACTAGTGATCGGTATAACTATTCAGCGAGGACAATTTTTTAGAATCGGTATAAATCCAAATCCGCTTCCTAACCTTCAAAGCTCCATAAAAATTGCAGCAATTTCGTGAGCGATTTATTCGAATTGATCGATTACAATTAAATCGAACAAGGATAGAAGAATCGATGACCGTACCGATCGTTTGATCCGTTATCCCAAGTACAGCGATGCAATAAATATCCTCATAACTTACCACCTACATCGATAAAACTTTAATCTACCAGTGATCGGTAAAACCATTCAACGATCACGATTCCGTAGAATCGGTATAAGTCAATCCAAATACGCTTCCTGGCCTTCAAACCTCAATAACAATTGCAGCAATTTCGTGAGCGATTTATTCGAATTGATCGATTAAAATTAAATCGAACAAGGATAGAAGAATCAATGACCGTACCGATCGTTTGACCCGTTATCCCAAGTGCAAAGATCCGATAAATATCCTCATAACTTACCACCTATACCGATGAAACTGTAATCTACAGTGATCGGCATAACGATTTAACGATCACGATTTCGAAGAATCGATATAAGTCAATCCAAATCCGCTTCTTGGCTTCCATAGTCAATAAAAAATAAATAAAAATAAACACGAAGATACAATAAATATTCTCATAATTTACCGTGTGCATCGATTATCACGATTTCGTAGAATCGGTATAAGTAAATCCAAATCCGCTTCGTGGCCTTCATAGTCAATAAAAATTAAATAAAAATAAACACGAAGATACAATAAATATCCTCACAACTAACCGTGTGCATCGATAAAGCTTTAATCTACAGTGATCGTTATAACGATTCAACAATCACGATTTCGTAGAATCGGTATAACTCAATCCAAATCCGCTTCCCCGCCATCGTCGATAAAAATTGCAGTATAATTGCCTCTCGGGAGACTCGTCAATCGTGGAAGACGATCGAGATAATTGAACGGATCGCTGAGCGATTATCCGTTTTAATTGCTTCGGGATTCTTCAGCGTGGAAAAGTGTCGACGACAAATGCCGATCGGCGAAGCGTTATTTCCCAGGGCAAACGCTCCTGTTCTATGTTAACAACGATATTTCCCTTACCCAATAATCATCCCGTCTATCGAGCCACTCGATTTCCACTTTCATACACGCCTCATTTATAATGAAGCGGTTTTCACCGTTTCGCTCTGATCGGCCATACGTGACGAAACCGCGAGAATGTTTCTTTATCCATTTATTTTCCTTCATTCTTTTTGCCCCTCTCCCTCTCCCCTTTCATATGCTTCGCTCCGATTTATCGACTGCAGATACGCCGCACACTCGCCGATCCTTTCTCGCGCCGATTCCTGACCGGTAAGGTTTAACACCGGCGCGGCCTTCGCGAATCGGCAAACGGCTCGGTCGAGTGCGGAACAAAACCGGGACGGGCTGTTAGGAGGAGCTATTAAGATATTAGACGGCCGCCGTGGTTAATCGACTAATTGACTTATCGATTATTATACCGATCCGGCCTGTTAGGACCGACGGACTTTTTCCTTCGACGCGCCACACGAAACCATTCATCATGCCGTACTTGCTCCCTCGCGCACTCTCCGGCACACCTTTCTTTTTTTTTCTCGGCTCCCATTTGCGCCGATCGTTCGTCCCTTGACTGATCGGCGCAGCGGCTGCTTAACGATTTTTTTTTTTTCTGTTAAAATTGTTGTAATAGTGGGCACTTTTTTCTTAAGGCAAATCAAATAAGGCCGGAGACGCTTCGAGGAATTTTTTAGCGAGCGATCGGCAACGGAACGACGAAGAGGGTCGTAAAACTGGTGTTTTGCCCGTTGTGGATATTAGTTACTTTGCATGTATGCGTAGCTTCAAATTGCGGAGATTATTTTTTAATTTTTTTGGCCTCCATGCAGCAACTCGCTCACTGAAAGTTCGGAGAAAAATAGTACGTTTCAGAGAATCGGTTAATAAAAACAAATGTATGCTTTATGCTTGCCAACAGGTTTTTTATTTTTGTTACTTTTAACGCGTAATTTACACGATAAATCGTCGGACACGACGATTGCCTTTTGACAATGATCCCTGGTGAACATAAGTTGCGTTGCCGCTATAACTCGTTTTAAATTACGGTGATTATTTTTTAACTTTTTTGCCCTCCATGTAACAACTCTCGTACTGAGTCACTTCGGAGCAAAGTCGTACATCTCGGTGGATCGAGGAATAAAAAAAATGATCTTTCATGCTTGCTACCAAGTTTTGTTTCTAATTTACTTTTATCGCCTAATTTCCACAATAAATCACGGGACACGATGACTCCACCCAGAAAAAAAAATTATTTGCCAGCCACCTTTTATTTGGTTCAAGTAAAATATTTATTTGGATTGAATAAATATTTATTTAAATTAAGTAAATAGTTACTTAAATCAAATAAATATTTATTTTTATCAAATAAATATTTTACTTAAACGAAATAAACGGTGGCCGTCAAATAATTTTTTTCTGCGTGTGCTTTTTTGACAATGATCCTGCGTATAGTTACTGTGTCTCTATACCTCGTTTAAAATAGCGAGGATTACTTTAACATTTTTTTTATTACTTTAATATTTATTTTAATCAAATAAATATTTTACTTAAACGAAATAAACGGTGGCCGTCAAACAATTTTATTTTCTGTGTGTGCTTTTTTGACAATAATCCTGCGCTATAGTTACTGTGTCTCTATACCTCGTTTTAAATTGCGTGGATTACTTAAAAAAATTTTTTGCCCTCCACGCAGCAACTTGCGAGCTGAAACTTTGAGAGCCAAAAATACAGACAATGCTTCCTCATGGAAGAATATTCACGAATAAAGGAACATTATGAGAAAGTGACATGAACATTTCGATTTTCAACTTTTACCGCGCAATTGTCCCCATAAATCGCGGGACAAGATGACTGCCTTTTCGACGACGATCCCAGCTCAGCGTTTGCATAGCGCGTGACCGGCGTTAGACGGAACGCGTGCCACGATACCTCCTACATACATGCAGGAATACAAATTAATGAAAGAGGTCACGCGTGTGACCCAGTTTTCGAATCGCTCGAGTTCACTTTCCCGCTGGCTTTTCGTTCATCGGCCCGCCGCCTCTCCAGTCGGAGTGTACGTATTACACGTTAGAACACGAGCGAAGTCCCGTGAGAGAGAGGCCCGCTTATCTAAGCGCTTATCTAAACGCTGACCATAACGTTTCGTTTCACGGACGATTGCGAAACTGCAACGGGGGAGACGACTGAAACTGAGAACTTCATCAACGCTCGTAAGGGATAATCCTTGTGGTTTCCTCGCGGAGTCCTATCGCGTTACTCCCGGCGACCGCAGGAAAATAATATGCACCGTCGTGGGGACCACCGCGAACGAAGAACGGCGGGCCGAGCCGGCCCGTCCGCACGCACTGTTTTAATGGTGATAAATAAATAAACAAACAAACAAAGTGCAGAGCAGCGTTACGCAAAGTCGATGTGACTCGGGTACGTTTGTCAACCGATTGCGAAGTCAATTATCCTTTCGGGACGTAAGATCATATTTAAAAAACATATACACGGAGGAAAAGAAATTGTTGGATTAAGGAGGGAGCCTCGCTGCGCGCTGACTTCGCATAAGCTCGACAACAATAAGAGAAAATTGCAAGCACTTCTTGATGGTGTAAAAATCTGAAAAAAATCATGTATACTAAAGGTACTGAGAAGATTAGTTTTGCATAATAGTAATTACAAAATGTTATTAACAAATTCATCAAAAAATTAATTGGTTAACAAATTACCCGCGCAACAAAACTTTTTTTTTTATGAAAATGATTCGTTTATTTTTCTGAATACGTATGAATTTTTTTAGATTTTTAAGTAACCGTTGATTTTTGTTCTATAAAAAAAGTAAAAAATCAACGATTACTTACAAATCTGAAAAAATTGCGCGGTGACATACGTTGAAAGGTGTATTTTGTTGGCACAACAAAAATTTCTGTTTCGATTGACTAATTTTGCATAATTTGAAGTAAACAATGTTTTATTTGTACCAAACAAACAACAACTTTGAACTGATGTCACCGCGATTTTTGGTTAATCCAAGCAATTTTTTTTTCTCGGTGTATGGATGACATAAAAATAATTTGTGTTGTATAGTGCACCCATAGAACTACCGTGTAAAATCTCTTATGGGATTCCCATATGAGTTCTGAGGGTGCGATAAGTAAATTGTTCCACCGTTAAAATTATGTCGTTGGGCAACATGAATAGCCGAATAATTTTTTGTTTATATTATTATCGATAAATCGACGATTCGGGTAAGGGAACGTAAAATAATTCGTAACGTCTATAGTTTGCTGGAAAATACTTCAAGTACGGACTACAAACTATCACAAGTACTTATCGCGATTAAGTTCGTAGCCTGATCGAGGGTTAACAAATTTTTTCTATTATACTTATCGAGAAGTTTAGACAGATAATTGTAATAATATATTAATAGAAACAGTCATGCTACTCATCGGGTATCCGTAATGCGAGCGTGTGCTCAAAAATTACTAAAAAGTACTTGTGTACTAAAAAGTACTTGACGTACGAAACAAGTATCCGATACTTCAAGTACTGTCCATTCGTGATAAATGGGTTCTCCGTGGGTGACCCTCATTGCCCGACCTTCCCGTTGGAACTCCGCTCGACGATGATTTTCACATGCATAAATCGATCAGAGGAGGAACGAGGTCGGAATATATTAAAAAAAGATCTTCGAGTCTCATTACTGCCCACACCGCGTTGTGCGCATGCGTAACTCGGCAAATCGTTTCGACGACCTTGCAGTTATTTGTCATTAATGCCGGCTTCGCGAATACGTGGCGTACTGTTATTTTTTATTTACATATATATATGTATATATTTTTTTTAATCTCTCAAGCTCACGATTTTTCCACTCGATCGCGACTTCCGGTTTGCGAACGAGTCCCGTCGTCCGCGTGTGCGCGATACATCGCGGACGACTTAATCGTTCCGGGAACGACGGCAATTGGTCAATCTTCGATGCGGTGCAATCTCGGCGTCGACGTCAATTTACTCCCGTTCATGGAACGTCATCGCGGGCGGCGCGTTGCGGAACGCGTAAGTATTGCGTCGTCGATGATTTCGCGGGCGTCGAGAGTGAATCTTTGAATTATCGCACGGACTCTCGATGGTATTCCGCGAAAGACCCGCCGCGCAGATCGAATGCACCTCATCGGCCATGCGATCCTCGGCACATTTACATCTCTGTCACTCACAACTGTACCAGATAACAACTTACCAGAGAAACATCTTTTCCCAAACAACTCTACCAGAAATCAACTCTACCAGAAAACAACTGTATCAGAAATCAACTCTATCAATAATCAACTCTATCAGTGATCAATTCTATCAGTAATCAACTCTATCAGAAATCAACTCTATCAATAATCAACTCTATCAGTGATCAACTGTATCAGTAATCAACTCTATCAGTAATCAACTCTATCAGCAATCAACTCTATCAGTAATCAACGCTATCAGTAACCAACTCTATCAGTAATCAACTCTATCAATAATCAACTCTATCAGTGATCAATTCTATCAGTAATCAACTCTACCAGAAATCAACTCTATCAATAATCAACTCTATCAGTGATCAACTCTATCAGTAATCAACTCTATCAGAAATCAACTCTATCAATAATCAACTCTATCAGTGATCAACTCTATCAGTAATCAACTCTATCAGTAATCAACTCTATCAGTAATCAACTCTATCAGAAATCAACTCTATCAGAAATCAACTCTATCAGAAATCAACTCTATCAGAAATCAACTCTATCAGAAATCAACTCTATCAGAAAT
>JAPYZD010004945.1:0-18956 GCA_030522725.1 Ichneumoninae sp. B BG-2022a | reverse complement strand
TTATAAAGTTGCTACTTATAAAGTTGCTACTTATAAAGTTGCTACTTATAAAGTTGCTACTTATAAAGTTGCTACTTGTACAGTCGCTACTTGTAAAGTTGCTACTTGTAAAGTTGCTTCTTGTAAAGTTGCTACTTGTAAAGGTGCTATTTATAAAGGGGTTGCGACTTATAAAGTTGTTACGTATAAAGGGGTTGCGACGTATACAGTTGGCACTTATAAAGGGGTTGCGACTTATACAGTTACTACTTATAAAGGGGTTGTGACTTATAAAGTTGCTACTTATAAAGGAGTAGTGACTCATAAAGGGTGAAAAACGTGTCCAACATCCCCGTAAGAAATGTCCCATCCGTCTGTTTACCGAATGGCGCTGGTCGGCAATGCTGGAACGGATTTCCGGTGTATCCTTGGATGCAATTGCAGGTGGGCACGTGATTGATGACCTGGCAATCGGCGTTCTGGCCGCACACGCCGGGACACGGATCCTGACACTTGGATCTCACGCAGTCGAGATGCGAAGGGCAGTCGGAACTGAGAACGCACTCCGGTCGGCATCCCTCGTACGGGTTTCCTATGTAATCCGTCATGCAGGTGCAGGATCCTACTCCGTTGAGCTCGCGACAGACGGCGTTGGAGCCGCAGGGTGACGGCGAACAGGGACGCAAGTGCTCCTCGGCTGGGGGAATTTACAATTACATTCGGTTTTACAGAACTAATAATCTCGAAGTCGTTCCTCGTCGAAGATGCGGCTCTTACGTCTCTTCAGGTTGCACTGGGTGAAGGGATCTCCGGCGTAGCCGGGCATGCAAACGCACATCGGAGTGTGAGAGACGACTCGACACTCGGCGTTCGTCGCGCAGGAGCCCGGACAAGGATCCTCGCATCTGTTGTTTCTGCACGCTCGATCACTAGGACACTCGCTGTTGCTCACGCACTCGGGTCGGCAGTTTGGCGGGTTGCCGATGAACTCGGGCAGGCACGAACAGGATGGTGAATCGTTGATTACGCGACACTCGGCGTTGAAGCCGCAGGGAGACGGCTGGCAGGGATTTACCGGCCGCGGAGGAGGCGTGTCTACTGAGATGATACATTTGGAAAGAAAAAGTAAGTAATGTAGATAACATGTAAATCCGGAGCGGAGAGGTTGTTGCCTTTTTTTATGTGAAAACATCTTCAGCGGGTCTTGCAAGTAAGGAGGGTCATAAAAAAAAGGGTCAAGGTCCTTGGAATAATCAGAGAGGGAACTTTGACCCGAGAGGGTCTTGTAATAATTGGGTCCTGGGAATTTAAGGCTACTGCGCGGAGCACTAGGAAAATTAGTGCTAAATTTTCACAATTGTTTACCCAAAATGTTGTGCATTTATTAACGGTAACGGAATCCGATTTGTATTACGATGTTTTTGCAAATACATAAACTGATGAATGCAAATTTCCATGATGATACATTTTCGTTAAGTTTTATTCGAAGAAATCTTTATCTTTCAATCAATTTTAATGTACGACGGCACATTTTGTTCCTCAAATGTTGCTCTACGAATTCACCGAGTACATTTTTTTTAAATCGTCCCGTCCGTTAAAAATAACAGCAGTTTCTTTATGGGAAAAAAAGTTCACCGGTTAAACAATGGGCCGTATCTGTCAAACGGTCATTACAAAACATGTACTTGGTGAATTCGCAAAGTTTGAGAAACAAACTAAGCCGTGGTACATAAAATCGGTTAAGAAATACGAATTTGAAAAATCCAAACAAAAACGTACTATAAATGGAAATTTACATTTACCAGTTGTCGTTCTTGCGAGACCATCGACATTAATATTGGATGAGTACACATGCAATAATACAAATTAACGTCCTTTCTATCAATAAATGCATCCCATTTTGGATGAACAATTGTAAAAATGTAACACTCATTTGACTGGTCTGCCACGCAGTAGCCACCCAGATAGCACAAAAAAAATAGTTATCAAAAAGTGATTTCAAAGGATTCTAAATCTCCATCTGGACGGTATCCGAAAGTTACCATGCATCCGAAAAGGTAACTTTTGGACGTAGGGTAGCTTATACGGTAGAACGGCGTTCATCCGAGGTAATGCGGCGAGCACGTAGATCGGATAAGTGAAATCTCTGATAACACGAATAACATACATGCTCCGCGCTTAAGCATTGCTGCTTTATCCGTTTTATTCGAGGTTTCCGTATTACTCGAGACTACACGTTGGTTAAGTTAACTATGTCGCTTCGGGCTCATTTCCCATAAGTTCGAGAAAAATAAGAGAAAATTGCAAATACTTCTCGATGGTATAAAAATCTAAAAAAAATGCATGCATAATAAAAGTACCGAAAAGATTAATTTTGCATAATAATAATTTCAAAATGTTATTAACAAATTAATAAAAAAAATAATTGTTAACAAATTACCTGGCAACGAAACTTTTTTTATGGAAATGATTCGTTCATTTTTCTGAATACGTACGAATTTTTTCAGATTTTTCAATGAGCTTTGATTTTCTTTTTTATGTGGAAAAAATGTGTGAAAAAACACAAAAATCAAAACTTGTTGAAAAATCTGAAAAAATTCATACGCATTCAGAAAAATAAACGAATAATAAAAAAAAAAGTTTCTTTTCCAGGTAATTTGTCAAACAATTAATTTTTTTATTAATTCATTAATAACACTTTGGAATTTTATTAATATCCAAAATTAATATTTTCAGTCCGTTCAAAATGCATGCATTTTTTCAGATTTTTATACCATTGAAAAGTACTTACAATTTTCTCGATCTTATGCGAAATGAGCGCGAAGCAACCTTGACGAGGAGCGCTCGGATGAGTTGAGTGCCTCGGTTGATCAAAGGTCGGATAAGCGAGGTTCTACTGAAGTTACCATGCGGATGGACACATGTAATCCGTTTAAGTCACTCTTTCATACCACATGTTTTTTTGCTACCTGTCTATGTTAATTCCTACCCGATCCTAGAACTGCAAAAGACGTTTTCACATACAATTTAAGCAACCACTCTCAGTCCCCCATCGTTTTTCTTAAATGCTTACTGGGATTCGTGATACATCTGACGAATGGATTTCCGGTGTATCTTTCGGGACAGCTGCAGACTGGATTGTGATTGAAGACCTGGCACTTAGCGCCGATACCGCAAGAGCCGAGGCACGGATCGTGGCACTTTTGATTCTCGCAGGCCTGGTTTCGCGGACAATCCGTGCTGACGACGCACTCGGGTCTACAGGAGGGTGGGCTTCCAAGGTATCCTTGAACGCAAGTGCACACAGGCTGACCGTTTATCGCACGGCACTGGCTATTCGGTCCGCAGGGCGATGGGTTGCAGGGATTCTTCGGCACCGGTTCTGCTCGACGATGGACGGGATTAGAGTCGTTGTTAAAAAGTCGATAAAAGTATAAAAAATAGTTTTTTGGGTGGAAATAGTAATTTGCGATACAAGTGCAGTAAAGCGAAGTTTATACGCACGCTGTGAAGTGCGACTCACTTGACAGTGCACGTATAATGTTCGCTACACCGTACTCATATCGCATATTTTCTGTAACGAATTCAGGAGAAGTGCTACTCGGTACCTACTGATTGTGACGCTGTACAGCAAGGCCTACTGCGCATGCGCCGTACTTTACGCACGCTGAAACGTGAGAGGTGCGGGCGTAAAGAACTGTACGCACTCTTAACCGTGAGAGGTGCGGGCGTAAAGAACTGTACGCACTCTTAACCGTGCGTAAAGTGCGGGCGTAAAGTACTTTACGCACTCTTAACCGTGCGCAAAGTGCGGGCGTAAAGTACTTTACGCACTCTTAACCGTGCGTAAAGTGCGGGCGTAAAGTACTTTACGGACTCTTAACCGTGCGTAAAGTGCGGACGTAAAGTACTTTACGCACTCTTAACCGTGCGTAAAGTGCGGACGTAAAGTACTTTACGCACTCTTAACCGTGCGTAAAGTGCGGGCGCAATAGTACTTTGCGATACTGGCGCGTAAAAGCGGACTTTCGGCGTAGGTTGGGAAATGGCTGCATGAGCCGGATTGAGCGCTACAACGGCACGGGGCGAAGCCGAGTGCTGCTGTAGCGCGAGAGAAGGTGAGTGCGGCTACTTCACAACGGCCGTCGGGAATCGGTTTTTACGTACAAGTATCGCATACTACTTTTTGTGACGAATGCATGAAAGTTGCCAGGTTATGTTGCTGGCCGCGCGCGACAATAAAGGACAAACAGACGGAGTGCGCATGCGCACGTAAATACTGTGCGCATGCGCACAGTATTTACGTTACGCTTATGCGTCGCATAAATACTCGAAGCGTGTCGTAAATACTCATTATGACACACTTCCAGTATTTATGTAACGCCTTCTTGAAAAACACCACTTTATGACGCGCCCGGCCCCCACATAAACCAGCACTTTTCCTGCATACGTTACAAAATAGTACATTACGATACTCGTGTGATAAAACTTTTTCTGACGAGTGTGAGTTTGCAGCACGGGCCGAAGCCGAGTGTTGCAATCACACGAGTTCAGAAAACGTTTTATGCACGAGTATCGCACGAAATTTTATTTCGCAAGGTGTGGAAATGAAGTTTTACGCACGCGAAGCGTGCGTAAAATCGCATTTTATGCACAGAGTGAAATAAAGTACTGTAAAGTGAGATCAGACCGATGTTCGCACGCGTCGAATATTTATAGTACACTTTGCTGTACAGCGTCAATTCTGCCACTCTCGGTAGGCGCGAAAAGTTGCACTTTTCATGCATGAGTTACAAAAAATTACACATCGGTGTTATCGTACCTCTGGACACCGAACAAGCGACGAAGGCGTTGCCCGACATTCCTGCCGGACAGCTGCACATCGGCACGTGATTGTAAACATTGCATACGGCATTTTGTCCGCAAGTGCCGACGCAAGGATCCCGACACTTCTGACGGGAGCATGCACGGTCGTGGGGACAATCGATGTTCAGTACGCACTCGGGACGACATCCCGCATAAGGGTCGCCTCTGTACTCGTCGATGCAGGTGCACGCGCCGTTGTCGCATCGGGCGTTTGGTCCGCAGGGCGATGGATTGCAGGGATCCGCAGGTCTTGAGGGTGCTGTGAAAAATTTTTGTAGGATTGTAAAAAATCTTCGGAGACGAGTTTTTTTACAATCGTGTTTGAAATCGGGATCGTCAATTCCGGAGATCCTCCAAGGTGGCTGATACAATTTTTTTCCCTGTTAGGGTGCTCGCACATGAAACTACGTACGGAGCACAGACAAGCCGGTCGGACACGGTTACACACCAACACAACCAGAAAAATGATTTATTCTATGGACGCCCCGCAACTAAATATTTATTTAAAGTAGTACTAGCGGATAGTCTGAGCTCACGACAGTTCAGAGAGAATTGCGAAAGCTTCAGCGAGAAAAAAAATTTATTTGACGACCACCGTTTATTTGGTTTAAGTAAAATATTTGTTTTATTTAAATTGTGTAAATAGTTACTTAAATGAAATAAATATTTATTTAAATCAAATAGATATTTGACTTAAACCAAATAAACCGTGGCCGTCAAATAAATTATTTTTCTGGGTGTTCTCGATGGGATAAAAATCTGAAAAAAATCAAGCATATGGAAGGTACTGAAAATATTGATTTTCCATAATAATAATTCCAAAATGTTCTTAACATATTAATAAAAAAATTGTTCATTAAATCCGCCGGCAAACTAACTTTTTTTGTTATGAAAATGATTTTTTAATTTTTCTGAATACGTTCGAATTTTTTCAGCATCTCGTGTAATTTTTTTAAATCACGTTTTTTTATTAACTAAAAACGCAATTTCCTAAAATTACACGAAATTCCGAAAAAATGCACACTTATTCAGCAAAATTAAAAAATCGTTTTGATAACAACAAAAAAGTTAGGTTGCCGGGTGATTTGTTTGGCATTTTTTTTTCGTTAATTTGCTAATAACATTTTGGAATAATTATTATGCAAAATCAATCTTTTCTATACCTTCCATATGGTTGATTTATTTCAGATTTTTATCTCAACGAGAAGTGTTCGCAATTCCTCTCTCAATTCTTTCGGAACTAACGTGGGATCAGGCTGTCCGCAAGTATTACCTTGAACCAGAGGGATATATTTTTTTGAACCAAACAAATGTTTATTTAAATCAAATAAATATTTATTTGAACCAAATAAATATTAATTTCAGCCAAATAAATATTTATTTAAATCAAATTAATATTTATTCAAACCAAATAGATATTTATTTGCGGGGCGCCGTCAATTAAATTATTTTTCTGAGTGCAGTGATTCGCCGGCGATTACGTATTGGTGTCCGATCGGCTGGTTCGTGTGAGGGTAAACTGCACACGTGTGTTCTTGTGCGAGCAGCATTAGGGTTGTCTTACGTTGATCGACCGGCTGAGGTTGACAACTCGTGAACGGGTCTCCGGTGTATCCTTCGGGACAAGTGCACATAGGTGTATGATTCATGACCGAGCATAAACCACCGATGCCGCACGAGCCCGGACAGGGGTCGTTGCACTTGAGGGACATGCAGGCTCTGTTGCTCGGACAATCGGCATTGATGGTGCACTCGGGTCGGCAATTCGGTGGAGTTCCCTGATAACCGGGATGGCACGAACAGGACGGGTATCCTCCTAGATCCCTGCACTCGGCGTACATGCCGCACGGCGAGGAGGCGCAAGGGTTCTCGACGACCGCCGGATCGTTGTGGGGTGCTGCAAAATAACAAATCTTCCATGGTGAGGACCGACCCGATTTCAGGTGTAAATCTTGGGCTCGGTCGGTAACGAAAACTGTAATTTTTTTCACACTTGCTACCCATTTCCAGTTGAAAATAAATTCTTACGCAAACCGGATGTCGATTCAGCTTCGTAAGAGAATTTCTTTTCACCCTCCAAGGTCGGTTTCGTTGAAGAAAATTAATTGCAGATTTTATTATCGACCGCGACATTTCACACGCTCTCGAGATGAATGTAATTTGGCAACGATTAATTATTTTTTATCTTGAGGCAATACCGTGCTCGATCGGTAACGAAAGCTCTCATTTTTTTTCACACTTGCCAACCATTTCCGGTTGAAAATAAATTTTTACACAAACCGGATATCGATTCAACTTCAATTGAGAATTTTTTTTTTCACCGTCCAGGGTTAGGCTCGTTGAAGAAATTAATTACAAATCTTGTTACCGAACATGGTATTTCACTCGAGACAAACGTAATTTGGCAGCGATTAATTATTTTTTATCTTGAGGCAATACCGTGCTTGATCGGTAACCAAAACTCTAATTTTTTTCACACTTGCCAACCATTTTCGGTTGAAAATAAATTTTTACACAACCCGGATATCGATTCAACTTCAATTGAGAACTTTTTTTTTCACCGTCCAAGGTTAGGCTCGTTAAAGAAAATTAATTACAGATTCCGTTACCGACTGTAGTATTTCACATGCTCTCGAGAGGAATGTAATTTGACAGCGATTAATTATCTTATAATGTTCTTACGTATAGGATTGGCAAAACATCTGGTGAAGGGGTCTCCGGTGTACTCGTTTCTGCACACACATATGGGGCTGTGATTGTGGACTCTGCAATCGGCGTTGAGGCCGCACGGTTCCGGACAGGGATTCGTGCACTTTTGGTTGACGCAGGCTTCGCTCGTTCGACATTCGGAATTGACGACGCACTCGGGTCGGCAAGAGGGAGGGCTTCCACGGTAGTCGGGCAAGCAGGAGCACACACCTTGGCCATTTATGTCGCGGCATTGACTGTAAGGGCCGCACGGCGATGGGTTGCAGGGCTCGGGAATCGGATCAGCTGTAATTTTTTCCGCATAACAATCTACCGTCGACTTCTTCGTTTCTTTTTTTTTTGGTTAACACTTGTGCACAGCTATTTTCAAAAATTAATAATGGATTAAAAAGCGTTTTGCGTTATCCATGATCGTTATCCTTGTACGAGCAGTGGTTGTTAAAAAATAAAATAAACATCCATCAGCTCTTTCAATTTTTTGTTATGTTTTTCATCATTTTTTCCTAAAACTTGTGCACTGCTATTTTTTTTTATATGGATTAAAAAGCGTGTTGCGGTGTCCACAATCGTTGTTTTTGTAAGAACAATGGTTGTTAAAAATATAATAAACATCCATCGGCTCTTTCAATTTTTTTTTCTTCATTCTTTCCACTTGTGCACCACTATTTTTTATGGATTAGAAAGCATGTTGCATTATCCATAATCGTCAGATTTTTCAAAGCAGTGCTGTTAAATTTTTTTAAAAATCTAATTCGGATGAACACTTGTACGGCTTTTTTTATGTGGATTAAAAAGCGTATTGCGTTATCCATGATCGTTCATTTCATACGAGCAGTGATTGTTAAAAATATAATAAACATCCATCAACTCTTTCAATTTTTTTCTTCATTCTTTACACTTGTGCACCACTATTTTTTATGGATTAGAAAGCATGTTGCATTATCCATAATCGTCGGATTTTTCTAAGCAGTGCTGTTAAATAAAAAAAAACAATCTAATTCGGATTAACACCTGTACGGCTTTTTTTATATGGATTAAAAAGCGTGTTGCGTTATCCATGATCGTTCATTTTATACGAGCAGTGGTTGTTAAAAATATAATAAACATCCATCAGCTCTTTCAATTATTTTCTTCATTCTTTCCACTTGTGCATCACTATTTTTTATGGATTAGAAAGCATGTTGCATTATCCATAATCGTCGCATTTTTCTAAGCAGTGCTGTTAAATTTAAAACAAAAATCAATCCAATTCGGATTAACACTTGTACCGATTTTTTTATATGGATTAAAAAGCATGTTGCGTTATCCATGATCGTTGATTGTATACGAGCAGTGGTTGTTAAATAAAATAAAAATCCATCAGCTCTTTCAAATGTTTTTTCTCCTTTTTTCCCTCATAATTGTGCGCCGCTATTTTTCTTATAATAATGGATTAAAAAGCGTGTTGCGTTATCCATATTCGTCGGATTTTCTTAAGCGGCGCTTGTTAAATAAAAAAATTAATCTAATCGGGGTTAACACTAGTGCATCGCTGGTTTTTTTATATGGATTAAAAAGCATGTCGCGTCATCCATAATCGTTGTTTTTGTACGAGCAGTGGTTGTTAAAAAATAAATAAACATCCATCAGCTCTTTCAACTTATGTTTCTTCATTGTTCCCTAACACTTGTGCACCGCTATTTTTTATATACATATATGGATTAAAAAGCGTGTTGCGTTATCCATGATCGTCGGATTTCTTTAAGCGGTGCTTGTTAGATAAAAATTAATCTAATTCGCCGACTAACGAGTTAGCTCGGTAAAATCTACTTCTCACCCTCGGGTCTCTCGAGGGTTGAGTAAAGCGCTATTTTACGATTAAAGTCATTAAAAAAAATGGCTCGTTTACGAGGAGACTTTGTTAGAGCGTTAAGTCTCCCTGTTCGCTCTGATTTTTCTCATGTGCAATCGACGATAAAAGCTCCGTGTCTCCAAGCGTAAATGGCCGGGTTGTTACGATTTCTATGCTCCCAGCCGACCGACGCTGAGTCGTTTATTAGTCGTGCTTTATCGACGTTTTCCAAGTGCATTCTCCCTGTGGCGTATGACTTACAAATCAACGGCTGGGCACGGCAGAATTCGAAGGGGTTGCCCGTGAATCCGGGCAGGCAAGAGCAACTTGGCATGTGGTTTATGACTCGGCACTCGGCGTTCTGGCCGCAAGTTCCGGGACAGGGATTCTGGCATTTGGAGCGCACGCAGGCCAGGCTGGACAGACAATCCGAGCTGAGGGTACACTCCGGTCGGCATCCTTCGTAGGGGTCTCCGAAGTAATCGGGCAGGCACGAGCAAGAACCTACGCCGTTCTGTTCACGGCACTGGGCGTTCTGGCCGCACGGGGAAGGCGTGCACGGGGTCAACTTCTCGGAGGGTTCTAAAATCCGGGGACATCAAGACAGGATGATAAGACACCAGTTTCACAACAAAAAAAAATCATTAATGTCGTTAATCGCTTAAGGTAGCTCCAGCGAGTGGTGTTCATTTCGTCTAAATTCGAGAAATTCGGGCAGGAATTGCAAACACTTTCCGATGTTATAAAAATCTGAAAAAATACATACTTATTATAGGTACTGAAAAGACTAATTTTGCATAATAACAATTTCAAAATGTTATTAACAAGTTGTTGATCAAAATATGCGGTACCTCAACTTTTTTTTATGAAAATGAATCGTTCATTCTTCGGAACACGTATGAATTTTTTAAGATTTTTATCTTTATTTTCATTTTTCTTGTTTTTTACATGGAAAAATGCGCAAAAATCAAAATAAAGATAAAAATCTGAAAAAATGCATACGTATTCCGAAAAATGAACGAATCATTTTTATAAAAAAAAAAAGTTGCGTTACCGCATATTTTGATGAACAATTTTTTTTTCAACAATTTGTTAATAACATTTTGAAATTATTGTTATGCAAAATTAGTCTTGTCTTTTCAGTGCCTATAATAAGTATGAATTTTTTCAGATTTTTATAACATCGGGAAGTGTTTGCAATTCTTGCCCGAATTTCTCGAATTTAGGCGAAAAGAACACCACTCGCTGGAGCTACCTTAAGTTTCATTGTGCATGGTGAAGAAGCAGCGTCTTGTGCGAGAGCAAAAAAACCTGCGCTCTCACAGCGAGACGATATTTAAAAATATATATATGTATATGTGCGAGAGAGCGGTTCAGAGTTAACGTATGCGCCAATTTTTAGTTCCAACATCGTCGGGGATAACTGCACTATGTCCGCAGGTTTGCGATTAATTTGTTGTTTAAAAAGCCACCATCAGTGTCGCAGCTCGAATCAGCTCGCCAGGGCTTTTTCGTAGTCGTTAGGGTGAGGCAACTACTACAAGTCGCATGGACGGATTACGGTACTATATTGCGTGGGTTTGTCAGGCGTGTGTCATCGGAAATTGGGCGATTTTTTTGGCATTAATCGGGGCTTGAGGATGGGGTTTTTTACGAGAATTCTTCGCTCTCGTCTGTTAGTCACTTTACGCACTATTCCAGGGAAGCCGCGGATATTACCTAAAGCAAATAAAAAATAAATTAATAATCACGTACCTTTGTGTTTTTTTGTTGTTGATGAAATTACGACTATATGTATGACTACTATTCGACCCAACACCAAGCAATTCGGTTGGCAAATAATGTGAGTAAAATTGATAATTTTTGTGCTGGCACTCACCCTTTCCAATCGGACTGCCGCAGTCGCTGAACGGATCGCCGTTGTAACCGGTCGGACAGGAACACACGGCGTGATGATTTATAACCGCGCAACGTGCGTTCGCAGCGCACATACCGGCACACGGGTCCCGACACTTTTGCTGTATGCAAGCGAGTTCCGGCGCGCACTCGGGATTAATCGTACACTCCGGACGACAATTCGGCGGTAGACCGATGTAATTTTGGGAACACGAGCACGCGGGACTCTCGCCGCGCACGTGGCACTCGGCGTTCGGTCCGCAGGGCGATGGCTGGCACGGATTCGTCGGCGGTGGTCTCGGCTCCGCTGTGAAAGAACAAAACACATTAATATTCGAATTACACAAGGTATACTTTTTTCGTGACCGATTAAATTTCGCTGTTACCCGAAATCTCATCCAGAAGTCATTCCGTTCTCAGACATACGGACAGACAGACGGATAGACATACATGAGAAAATCCTTTACTTCACTTAGTGCGAAAATAGTGGGTATGCGCACGCTTTGCGTGCGTAAAAGCCCCATATTCATACCTTGTGAAACAAAATTTTGTTTTGATATTGTTTTGAATTTTAACAATATTAAACTTTTGAATTTGAACAATATAAAAATTTTGTTTTGATATTGTTTTGATATTTGATACTCGTGCGAAAAACTTTTTTTCCCGACTGCGCTAAAATAACCACATTCCGTGCATGTAATACGGGCGGAAAATAGCCTATTATTGACCGATGATCATTATTAACATGTGCGCATGCGCGGTACAATTTCATTACTTCCTAGAGAGTAATATATAGGGCTCATTACTAAAGTATAGGGCTCATTACTCCCTCTCTATTACTCCCGGTCAGTAATGGTCATTGGCGAATATCACTATTTTGCGACGCAAGAAATGTGGTTATTTTAACGAAGTCGGGAAAAAATATCGTATGCGACAAGGGAGAAAGTGCATTTTCCTCCCTTGTGGAATAATATACTAATTCTTCACTCGTTTGATTGCAACTCTCGTCAGAAAAAGCTTTTTCGCACTAGTATCGTAATGTACTATTATCGCACTACTATCGTAATGTACTATTATCGCACTACTATCGTAATGTACTATTATCGCACTACTATCGTAATGTACTATTATCGCACTAGTATCGTATTTACTATTTTGTAACACATGCACGAAAGGTCCAACTGTTCGTGCCTGTAACGCGTGGCGGAAGTGGCGCTTTTTAGGAAGGCATGCGAGAAAAATGCTGCGCATGCATAGAGCACAACTCTAGTTACTCTTTCGCACACTTTTGAAGTAATGTAACTATTTTTTCGTACGCTTTTTAATCACTAGTGATTTTACCGTACTCTTTTTTATTACTAGTGTTTTTTACCCACATTTTTTTGACTCTATAACACGCTTTCGTTACGCTGCAGGCATAAAAAGTAGAAGTTTTCGTGCATTTGTTACAAAAAGTACTATGCGATACTCGTACGAAAAAGCGGTCTCCCGACGGCGGTTGGGAAGTAAGCAACCCCCACCTTCAGCTGTTACCCCAAACCTCGCCTTTGGCTCGTGCGGTCAATTTGAGAACCTTCGTCGAAAGGTCGCTTTTTCGCACTAGTATCGCAAAGCACCAGCAAAGTATCGCAAGCTTCTTTTCGTCTACAATATTTCTTCTGCCACACCCGCAAGTTGCAAAAGTTGTTTCGTCGGAACTCACGTGGATTGGCGTAGCACCTAGCGAACGGATCGCCGGTGTATCCCTCCATGCAGCTGCATATGGGATTGTGATTGATGACCTGGCACTTGGCGTTCTGACCGCAGCTTCCGGGACAGGGATCCTGGCACTTGTTGTTGTAGCAAGTCTTGGTGAGAGCGCACTCGGAGCTGACGACGCACTCGGGTCTGCAGGCCGGTGGGCTGCCGGAGTAGTTGGGCTGGCACGAGCACACGGCGTGATTGTCGACGACCCGACACAGGCTGTTGGGTCCGCAGGGCGAGGGCGAGCAGGGTTGCTTGGGGCTGGGCTCGTCGGCGGAGACGATCCTGCAGGCGGAGAAGGGATTTCCGGAAGTTCCGGGCGGGCAGCTGCACATGGGAACGTGATTGACGACGTCGCAGCGAGCCCCGCTGCCGCAAACTCCGGGACACGGATCGACGCAGCGCTGATTCATGCAGGCCCTCGACCTCGAGCAGTCGGAGTTCATGGTGCACTCGGGTCTGCAGTAGGAGTACGGATCGCCGGAGTGATTGGGTAGGCACGAGCAGGCTCCGTCGTCGCACACGGCGTTGGCTCCGCAGGGCGAAGGGTTGCAAGGATCACCGGGTACTTTGGGTCCCTGGACGATCGCCGTGCAGAGAGTAAAGGCATTCCCGGTGAAACCCTCGCGACAGAGGCACGTGGTGATGTGATTCTGAACGCGGCAATCGGCGTCCTGTCCGCAGGAACCCTCGCAAGGGTCCCTGCACTTCTCGGAGATGCAAGCCTGAGTGGACGGACAATCGGTGTTGACGAGACACTCGGGTCGGCAGTTGGGCGGGGAACCTATGTAGTTGTTCAGACAGGAGCAAGCGGCCTGATCGCCGACCCTGCGACACTCGGCGTAGAGTCCGCACGGTGTCGGATTGCAGGGGTCCCTCGGAACGGGCGGCAGTGGTTCGTCCCTGATCTCGTAGCATCTCAGGAAAGGTTCCCCGGTCGTGCCCTGGGGGCAGCTGCAGAGAGGATTGTGGTTGATGACGCGGCACTCGGCGCCCTCGCCGCAGGTTCCCGGACAGGGGTCGTTGCACTTGTACTTGTAGCAAGCGCGGTTCTGAGGGCACTCGCTGTTGACGACGCACTCGGGTCGGCAGTTGGGGGGAGAGCCGGTGTAGGTCTCCTGGCAGGTGCAGACGGCGCGGTCGTTTATCGTGCGGCAGTGGCTGTTGGGACCGCAGGGCGACGGGGAGCACGGATCGAGAGCCGGTCCCGGTGTCACTGTCTCCCTGGTGCAGGCCGTGAATGGATCGCCTACGTGGTCAGGAAGGCAAGTGCACGTCGGTATGTGATTGACGACCGAGCACTGCGCCTGAAGACCGCAGATCCCTGGACAAGGATCCTCGCACTTGTTCCTCGCGCAGGCCTTGTTGGTCGGGCAGTCGGAGCTGAGTATGCACTCGGGCTGGCAGCCCTCGTAGGGATTTCCGTGGTAGTCGTCGATGCAGACGCAGGAGCCGGCGTTGTCGCGCTGCTGGCAAACGGCGTTGGCTCCGCACGGCGAGGGCTCGCACGGATTGATCTTCTCCTCCTCGCGGACGCACTGGACGAAGGGGTTGCCGCTGTAGCCGGTGTCGCAGGTGCAGGTGACGGCGTGGTTGACGACGCGGCACTCGGCGTGGTCGCCGCAGGAGCCCGGACAGGGATCGATGCATCTGGAGTTAACGCAGGCCTTGTTGGACGGGCAGTCGGGATTGATGACGCACTCGGGTCGGCAGGCCGGAGGTGTGCCGACGTAGTTGGGCCTGCAGGAGCAGGAGGCTTGACCGTTGGAGTTTCCGCACTCGGAGTTGGGTCCGCAGGGAGAGGGCGAGCACGGATCGTCGGGTAGCTTCGGCTCGGCTGGGGGCTGGGGCTCGTAGCAGCTCTTGAACGGATCACCGGTCTGACCGGAGAGGCAGCTGCAGATCGGCGAGTGGTTGATGACCTCGCAACGAGCGTTCAGACCGCAGGAGCCCAGACAGGGATCCGTGCACTTCTTGTTGACGCAGGCGCGGGTGGGCGAGCACTCGGAGCTGACGACGCACTCGGGCCTGCAGGCGGGCGGGGCGCCCAGGTAACCCTGGAGGCAGGAGCAGACGGCGTGACTGTCGACGTTCCTGCAGTCGCTGTTCGGTCCGCAGGGCGTGGGGTTGCAGGGGTCGCGCGGTCGGTCGGGCTTCCTGGGCTCGAGGCGGCAGTTCACGAAGGGATCGCCCTCGTAGCCCTTCAGGCAGGAGCACACGGGTATGTGGTTGACGACGTCGCACTGGGCGTTCTGACCGCAGACACCCGGACAGGGGTCTCTGCACTTGTTGCGCTTGCAGGCTCGGTCCCTCGGGCACTCGGTGTTGAGGACGCACTCGGGACGGCAGCCTTCGTAGGGGTTTCCGACGAACTCGGGAAGACACTCGCACTCCCCGCCGGATTTGCAGACTGTGTTGGATCCGCAGGGCGACGGGTTGCACGGATCTGTGTCGTCCCTCTGGGTCGTCACCTCGGCCGGCACGCACTGGGTGAAGGGGTTGCCGGTGTAGTCGTCTATGCAGGTGCAGACGGGGATGTGATTGAGAACGTGGCACATCGCGTTGAAGCCGCAGGAACCGACGCAGGGATCCTGGCATTTCTGATTGACGCACGCTAGATGACTCTTGCACTCCGACGAGAGAACGCACTCCGGTCGGCAGTCGGGCGGCACGCCGATGTAGTCCGGGAGGCACGAGCAGGCGGGTGTGCCGAAGACGATCTGGCAGTGGGAGTTCGGTCCGCAGGGCGACGGTGTGCAGGACGGCGGACGGGCCGTCGAGGTCGGCTCGACGTAGATGGAGGTGCAGAAGGTGAACGGATCGCCGGTGAAACCGGACGGGCAGGTGCATATGGGGTTGTGATTCTTGACGGTGCATTGAGCCTTGATGCCGCAGGTGTTCGGGCAGGGATCGGCGCATTTCTTCATGACGCATGCGAGGTTTATCGGGCACTCGCCGTTGACGATGCACTCCGGTCGGCAGTTCGGCGGGGAACCGACGAACTCGGGCATGCACGTGCAGGCGGCCTGGCCGTTGACGTTGCGGCATTTGCTGTTCGGCCCGCAGGGCGTCGGCGAGCAGGGGTCTTCCTCGGGGCCCGGGAGGTTCTTCGGCAGTTCGCAGGCGAAGAACGGATCTCCGGTGTAACCCGGTGGGCAGGTGCAGCGGGGAACGTGATTCTCCACGTTGCAGATCGAGAGAGTTCCGCAGTTGCCCTGGCAGGGATCGACGCACTTGAATCCCACGCAGGCGAGATGGGCGAGACAGTCGTTGTTCTGCTCGCACTCGCGATGACATCCTCGGGAGTTGTCGTAAGGATCGCCGATGAGATCGGGCGGGCAGGCGCAGGCGCCGGCTCCGTTTCGCTCTCGGCACTGGGCGTTCGGACCGCAGGGGTTCGGCGAGCACGGATTCGAGGGCGGTGCCGAGGTGACCGGTTCGTCCCGGGCGCAACCTCTGGACGGGTCGCCGACGTAGCCCTCGCTGCAGGTGCAGACCGGCGAGTGGTTCATCACGGAGCAACGAGCCAGATCGCCGCAAGCCCCGACGCACGGATTCTTGCAGCGTTCGTTTATGCAGGCGGCGTTCGCGGGACACTCGGAGTTGTCGGTGCACTCGGGTCTGCAGTTCGGAGGTCTTCCGACGAAATTCGGAGCGCAGGAGCACGCGGCCCTCGAGCCGATTATCTTGCACTGGGAATTCGGTCCGCATGGATTCGGCGTGCATTTGTTCTCGTCGTCGCCGAAGGGTCGTTGAGTGGTGTTCGGCACTCTGGAGCAGAGGACGAACGGATCGCCGCTGTAGCCGCTCGCGCAGGTGCATATCGGGCTGTGGTTGACGACGAGACACTTGGTGTTCAGTCCGCAGGCCGTTGGACACGGGTCGACGCACTTGTTGTCGACGCAGGATTTGCTTCGAGAGCATTCGGTGCTTATCGTGCACTCGGGCCTGCAGCTCGGCGGCGTTCCGACGTAGCCCGTCTTGCAGGAGCACACGGCGTGGCTGTTGAGAATCCTGCAGTTGCTGTTGGGACCGCAGGGCGAGGGTTCGCAGGGCTCGAGTGGCGACACGGTCGTCGCGACGACGACGGGAGTGCAGAGGGTCTGAGGATTTCCCTCGTAGCCCGGAAGGCAGGTGCAGGACGGAGCGTGATTGACCACCCGGCAAGTGGCGGCTTGTCCGCAAGTTCCGGCGCACGGGTCTATGCACTTGTTGTTCAGACAGGCCTTGGTGCGATCGCAGTCGGTGTTCGTCACGCACTCGGGTCGGCAGCCTGTGTAGGGGTCGCCGAAGTACTCGGCGACGCAGGTGCACGAACCGGCGCCGTTTCGCTCGTTGCAGACCGCGTTGGCGCCGCAGGGCGACGGATTGCAGGGCGTTCGTGGCTGCTCGGTCGTCGACGGGTCGTCGTAGATCCTCGTGCACTCGCTGAAGGGATTGCCCGTGTAGCCGGTGTTGCAGTTGCAGACGGGATTGTGCTTGACGACGTTGCAGAAGGTGTTGACGCCGCAGGAGCCCGGACAAGGGTCCGAGCACTGTTCGTTCTGGCAGGCGAGATTTCCGGGGCACTCCTCGTTGATCACGCACTCCGGTCGGCAGTTCGGTGTTCTACCGATGTAGTTCGGCAGGCAGGAGCACGCGGGGAAACCGTCGATGACGCGACACTGCGAGTTCGGACCGCAGGGCGACTTCACGCAGGGATTCTCCGCGGGTCCGGGCGGCGCTACCTTGGGCTCTTCCTCCTTGATGCAACCGAAGAATGGATCTCCCGTGAAACCTGGCGCACAGCTGCACACGGGATTGTGATTTATCACCTGACACTTGGAGTTCAGGCCGCATGTGCCGATGCACGGATTCTCGCAGCGTTGGATTATGCAGGCCTTGTTCTGCCCGCAATCGGCGCTGACGACGCACTCCGGACGACAGGTCGGCGGACTGCCGATGTAGTTCGGCTGGCAGGTGCAGACCGCGTGATTGTTCACCACACGGCAGTTGCTGTACGAACCGCACGGCGATGGCTGGCAAGGATCCTCCGGACCTCGTGGTGCTGTAAAATACAATTCAATTACATTTGTTTACTATCATTTCTATGACGATGGCCGATATAGATTTTTAGAAAGTCAGTCACTTCCGGCTGGCAATCGAAAATTTTTAACCGTAAGTGGCGTATTTCCGGCGTGGCGTTTCTTCCGGTCTAAACATGAAATATTCAAAGTGGAAGTGACGTATTTCCGGTATGACGTTACTTCCGGTTGAAAACTGAAATTTTTAAACCGGAAGTCACATATTTCCGGTATGACGTCACTTCCGGTCGACAAACTGTTTTTCGAACCGGAAGTGACGTATTTCCGGTAATTGTCCCGAAATCTAAATTTCCAGTTACTAAATTCCGTAGTCGACAGCGACGAGCGCGAAGCGCCCGAGTCACAACAACATGCTGGCCGTTTTTTCCCCGGAAACAATTCCCTGAGTTTTCCCTGACTTTTCACTGACCATTTAAACATTTTCCCTGACCAAACTTCTAACCACTTACAAAAAAATTAAATTAATGATGCAAATGAACATGCCTAATTATTATATCACTATTTAATTCTATTTCTTTTCTTCAAAACTTTCCCAATTTTTTTTTTTTTTTTTTTTTAAGGCTCCCTTTTATGTACTTATTTATTTATAGAAAGTTCGGCGACAATTTACTTTTTTCCTGACCAATTTTGAAATTCCCTAACTTTTCCCAGATTCCCTGATCGAGATTTTTTCCCCTGACTTTTCCCGGATTTATCTCACCGCGGCCGCCACGAACAACCTGTTAAGGTAGTACTAACGCAATGACTACCGCCGCCTAAGTTTGAGAGGAATAAAAGAGAATTACAAACACTTCTCGATCGGATAAAAATCTGAAAAAAATCAAGCATATGGAAGATGCTGATAAGAT
>JAPYZD010004944.1:0-10560 GCA_030522725.1 Ichneumoninae sp. B BG-2022a | reverse complement strand
TATTTTTCGGAATTTGCCAAATTAAGACCAGCATTGTGTAGAGTATCCACCGGCCAGCCCCCTTCTCCCCTCCCCTTCCCTGCGATTGACCTTGCGAATAGCCGTCCCGGCGATTACCCTAAGTTATATTATTTTCGTAAGTTTGTTACTGATTGTTTTTCGATTTTCTTATTTTTTTCTGAACATTAATTATTTTTCGACTTTCTTATTTTTCCCCCGAATATTAATTATTTTTCTATTTTCTTATTTCCCCGCGTATTGATTATTTCTCTTTCTTATTTTCGAAGCTTTCGCCCTGTTATCTATTATTTTCTATCGTTTATTATATTTGTTATTGCGAACTTTTCTTTTCCTTTTGGTTATTATTGAGACAGTTGACTTTATTTTGTTATTTACCATTCGCCAAATAGTTTATTATTAAAAGTCATTTTTCTGCATTTCCTACACAAAACGCTGGTGTATTATTTCTACGTTACCCTCGCCCTATATTCCCCCGATTGTCCCGTTTGGGAGCGTGAATAAAAAGGAAGTATCATCACAATTTATACTTATATTTACACATATATTTACACGTACAATCGTTAGTGGTTGGAAGGAAATATTTTTTAATTTAAATTTTGAGTCGAGAAATTCTCGATCGACAAGAAGGTCGAACAATACAAGCGATCGCAGGTGTGAACGTTACGCGTTGAGTCGGCCTCTTTCTCTCCGGAGACGTCGAGGTGACAAACAGGGTCTCTGGTGTGACGGACGTCTTGTGAAGGAACAGCGAGAAGCCTCGTGTCTAACGCCTTCGATTGAGCTTGGCCAGCCGATCAGAAATTAATCGACGCATTTCCACATAAATCCTGCGAGCCCCGGAGATACAGAAAGAGCCGACGAGGAAGCATTACCTGATAAGTTGAGTACCTGATTTTGACTCATTTTGTTTTTGTGTTTTATTTTTGTTTATTCTATCTTTTGGGGTGTATCATTTCTAATTCGATCGCATATCATATACGAATAGGAACTCATTTATCTTATTTCAATTCCGAGCGAAACCTGTCACGAGTACAAGTTATTTTTATTTTTATGATGGTGTGGTATGTTGAATGAACGAGTGATAGTACATTGTAAGAGATAATAGATGCAATATATATGTATATTTCTATGTCACGATATTTTATGACTAATGTTGAGCTTGTGATTTTTTTTCGCTCACAATTAATGGCTTTTTTTCAATTTACGACATTGTGCAATAAGAGGATCCTAATGAAGTTTAATTAATAAATGTTCTAGCTATTCACCGAATTGTATTTATTTCCCGTGTGATGTTGCTATGGGTTGTGTAATTGGAGTTGAGAGTTCCAAAGAAATTTTTTTTTTAAGTTACGGCAAGTTGTTGAAAAGTGACAGAAATTATAATATTTATTCTTACAATGGCGTCTAACAACGGGGCCCGATAGAATTACTGCGTTAATATTTTAATAATTCGGTAAATATTTATCGGGAACGTTGACAGTAATTTATTTTTTGTTTTTGTTGAACACTTATTTATTTTTTTCTTTTTTTTATTTTGTCAATAAGATAATGCATGGCGAAAAATGGTGCAAGTTATGTGACTAAATTTGGTCGAACATCGAAACAAAGAGTTGATTTAAGTAATTTTACAGATAAAAATAAAAACAAAATTCAAAAGATGACTGGCGAACGACCGGCGACCTCCGAAACAGCTAGGCGTAGGGAACTGGAAGAAGAGAGAGAGAATCTGAACAGACTACGGCTCGAATTGGAGCAAATGAGACGCGACCTTCAGGCAGAGAGAGCTGCGGCCCAAGCACAGCAACGAGCCGATAATCCGCAGGCAGCGAACGGTGTTGCCGAACGCAATAATACGAATAACGAGGATATCGTAGCGATTGTGAGTAACATGTCGAATTTTCGAATAGATGTAAAGACGCCAAAATTCTCGGACGAAATAGAAAAAAATCCAATGGAGTTTATAGAAGAGATGGAAACATTTTTTAAAATCTAAAGGAGATAAAAAATTAATGATAATCGGACATGTTTTAGACGGCAGATCGGGATTGTGGTTAGAGAGGAAGCCTAATATCGAAACGTATGAAATGTTCAAGGAAAGTTTTCTTGAAGAATTTTATTCGATTTCGATTCGAGTCCAATTTAAAAACGCATGGATGGCTCGTCGTTATACTATCCAAAACGGCAGCCTGCAAACATATTATTATCGCCAAACAAAAGAAGCGCGCTATTTTAATCCACGATTAACCGAGTACGAAATTAACTACAGCAATATACACCCTTTATGGGTGAAGGAGAATTTGGCCACAGTCAATTATAATAACAGTAGTGTTATCGGTCAAACTCTAGCAAGTCTCGATTCCATCCGTAGAGAAAGGGAAAGAAATAAACCAGCGTATAATCAAGTAAACACGAGGCAGTCAATACCCGCGGTTAGACAAATTCAGGCACAACAATCCAACGGTTATAATAACACTCGCAGTTGGAGAACGCGGGGAAATTATCGAAATACTCAGTACGATAATTGGTCACGTGGTAGTCAGAATTATGGGACGGAGTCGCAATATAATAACAGCAATGGCAGGCCGATGATGTTACCGAATATGAGCAATCCGCCGCCGAACTGGACGCGTAATGCAACGGGGGAAAAAAATAGTCAAAGAGCGAATGTTGAATCTCAACCGCCGAAGTCTTTAAACTAATCAGTGACACGTTACATACAAGTCTAGCAACGCGTCAAGACTTTGATTTTATCGAGGAAATATCTTCGGGAATTGAAGGAAAAAGGACTGTGATATAGAAACTTCACCCGTGATGATTGCCCGATGTTTGCACGTTAAAGTCAAGGTCGGTAAAGAGGCGATAACCGTACTCCTAGATTCAGGTAGCCAAATTACCGCAATTTCCGAAGATTTTTACAAATTAATTTTAAAACACTTTAAGAACATGAAAATATTACCAGTATCCAATCTTTATGTAACGACAGCAATCCGAAAAAAATCCACGACGATAAAGCATCAAGTATTGCTCGAAATGAAAATTGAAAATCGAAAAATTAGTTACCCCTTCGTGATCATTCCTTATCTTACGTCGACGGTCATTTTGGGGAATGACCGGATGTCAAGTAACGAAGTAATAATCAATTATAAAAACTGTACCGTGGAAGTAGGAGGACAACTCCTTCCCAAATCTACAGTGATGTTTGAACGAAGCGCGTCGGAAACGTTGCTTTGCAAACAACAAGACCAAGAAACTCATGTTTTTATAATTAATCTGTACGAAAAAAATGAAGAACGGAATATGTTAGTTCATAGTGATTCTCCACGAGTGACGGAAAATACAATAAAAAAGTCGAACAGTTTAGAAATTTGCGAACTACAAGAAACCAAAGTAGATAAAGGAAAAGTTGTAGGCGTCGAAAACGTTTCGGACGAGCTTCGAGCGGTCGCGTTTCAACTAACGTCACTGACAGAGGCGGAGAGAGATGTCTTCGCGAACATCCTTGAAAAATTTAAGACCTTATTTTCGAACAAACTAGGGTGTGCGATAGGATATGAGGATAGATTGGAATTAACCGTTTACTGCCCGAGCATTCGTCATACATATCCTATCCCATATCAATTGCGCGAACCAACCAAGAAAGCAATCGGGATTGTGATATTGTGATGAAAGAGGATGGGTCTGCGAGGGTTTGTCTGGACGCAAGATTCGTAAATAAAGTTATCGAAGATGACCACGAATCTCCACCCAACATACGCGAATTATAGCAAAAGTTCTATCAAGCACAGTACTTTACTAAAATTGATTTGACTCAAGGGTATTGGCAGGTGCCACTGCATGTAGATTCGCGCCAATATACTGAATTTCTGTTTGAATCGAAGCTCTACCAATTTCGTAGAATTCCGTTTGGTCTTAAAACCGGTGGGAGTGGTTTTATTCGAGCGTTAAGCTTTGCTTTAGGTAATGAATTTGAGGCATATATTCCATGCTACATCGACGATATTTTAATTGGCACAAAAACCTTCGAGGAGCACACTCAGGTAATGAGTAGAATATTTCAGCGATTATCGGAGTATAACTTCACGATCAAATTATCCAAGTGTCAATTTTTTCAAAGCAAAGTGCCATTTCTTGGGTTCATAATTTCAAACAGGGGAATTTCACCAGAGCCAGACAAACTCAACGTTATTCTCAAGTTCGCAGAACCTAAAAACAAAAAAAATCTCCAACAGTTTCTTGGCGTTTGTAAGTATTACAGGCACTTTAATGTTCGCCATAGTTACTCCATAGATCCCTTAAGAGAACTGTTAGCGAAGGATAAGGAATGGAAATGGGAACCTCGCCACATTATCGCGTTTGAGACCTTAAAAAACGATTTTTACAAGTGTATCCGTTTAAACCATGTTATTCCCGACACACAGTTTTGAGTCCAGACAAATGCAAGCGATCGTGGAATCTGCGGGATATTGTACCAGGTCGATAAGGAAGGAAATCACTTTGTGATCGATATTGCGAGTCGCTGTTTATATCGGGCTGAGATAAATTATACAACGACCGAAAAAGAATTGCTAGCTATAGTCTATGCAATAGATAAATTTCGGGTATATTTGATCACAACTCGGTTTCTCATTGTTACTGATCACCAGTGTCTGACTTTCCTTGAAACGGCAAATATTCAAAACGCTAGAATCAGTGTCTGCTGTTGCAGCAATATTCATTTGAAGTCACCTACTGCCGAGGCGTAGATAATATCGTGGCAGATTTTTTTAGTAGGAACTCAGATAAAAAATTCGAAGAAGAAAAAGAAAAACGACTTGTGATATCTGCTTTACACCAATGCTTTTTACCGACGTTCGAGAACAATGAAGATACTACTTTGTTAATAATCGCGCTTCTAAATGCGGATAAAGTTCTCGCGCAAAACTTTCAACATTTGGAACGATTTCAACGTAGTGATGTTAAAATTCAAGAAGTTTTCGATAAGTGCGATATGACATCTGAACGGTCGCGGTATCAAATGTGTGAGGGTATCGTTTTTCATTGCCAAAAAGAAATCGAAGATTGGCGAATAATCATTCCCGAGCCATTACAACAACCACTCATTGAAGTAATCCATTCGAAATTGGCTCATCCGAGTGTCTTTAAAACACTCAGTCATTTGAAGAAATTTTACTATTGGAAATCGATGGCAATAGTAAAAAAAATTGTAAAATCTTGTGACTTGTGCCAAAGGGTAAAATACTTGAATATCGCAATGGAGGGTGAACACCATTTAGTATCGGCTATGGAACCGAATGAACTCGTAACTGTCGATTTTTATGGACCCCTGCCCACGGCAAGGGGGGGGGGGGAGCTCAATACATATTCGTAATGTTAGATTCATTTACGAAATATGTAAGCCTCTATCCGATGAAATACGCGACAACTAGAGCGACATTGAATAAGATTTACGATACATTTATCCCTAAATTCGGAACACCTCAGCGAATCTTATCAGACCACGGGACTCAGTTTACGTCGAAACTGTGGAGACGATCACTAGATGAAAAAAATATCAAAGTTTTGTACAGCTCAATTCGGCATCCCCAATCTAATCCAACGGAGAGGGTAATGCGAGAATTAGGTCGATTATTCAGAACGCTTTGCGCTGACAAACACCAAATGGGTTAATTTCGTACCACAGATTGAGAAAACACTTAATATCACAGTGCATCAAACGACGGGTCTATCTCCTCAACAACTTCATTTCGGAACCCGGGTTCAAGAAGAATTGCACAAACTAGTCAAGTTCCCAGTGTCAAACGCTCGATCACACGAATTTCTTTTGTCACTTGCTCGAGATAATATAGAATATCAGTTCAATCAACGGAAAAAGTCCCAAAAACATGTCTCAAATGTCCAACTTGCCGTTGGTGATTTAGTCCTATTAAGAGTAAGACATTTATCAAATGCTTTAGATAAGGTAATAAAAATGTTCTTCCATCTATTCGAAGGACCTTATATACTTACCAGGAAGATTGGAGAGAATGCATTTGCTCTGTTGGATTTAAACAATCCCGATATTCACATTGGTACATACAATCGCTCGAACCTCCGAAAATATCATAGTAAAGACTCGGAGAAATAAAAATTTTGTCGACTGCACGGATTCTCTCTCTCTCTTCGAGCAATCATTAAAATAATGTGTAGAATATAAAAAATAATCATTAAGTACTGTATATAGTTACTAAGATATTTGACCAGAAAGGGACCCAAAGGCCCATCCTCCATAATGACGAATCTGTTCAGTCAGAAGATTTTATAACGGGATTACTTCATAATCTACACTAAATTGTCAACGATTATATACTGATTGTAAATGAATGATGAGTGCAAGAATGAGAGGGGTATTTAGAAATTAAGTCTCGCCCGACAACGAAACGCTCGATACGAATTAAATAGAAAGGAAATTCATTAATCAAAAGAAATATCAGGATTATCCGAAAATAATACAAATTATCATTGAATTTTTATGCGAATATCCTATATAGAATCTCGCATAAAAGGGAGGTTTCGTAAGGAACTATTTTCAAATAAAAATTTCGAGTCGAGAAATTCTCGAACGACAAGAAGGTCGAACAATACAAGCAATCGAATATCGAAATTGTGTCGAAGAGGGCACTCACAGGTGTGAGCATTAAGCGTTGAGTCGGCCTCTTTCTCTCCGGGAACGTCGAGGTGACAACAGGGTCTCTCTGGTGTGACGGACGTCTTGTGAAAGAACAGCGAGAAGCCTCGTGTCTAACGCCTTCGACTGAGCTTGGCCAGCCGATCAGAAATTAATTGACGTATTTCCATATCAATTCTGCGAGCTCCGGAGATACAGAAAGAGCCGACGAGGAAGCGTTACCTGATAAGTTGAGTACCTGATTTTGACTCATTTTGTTTTTGTGTTTTATTTTTGTTTATTCTATCTTTTGGGGCGTATCATTTCTAATTCGATCGCATATCATATACGAATAGGAACTCATTTATCTTATTTCAATTCCGAGCGAAACCTGTTGCGAGTACAAGTTATTGTCACTTTTATGATGGTGTGGTATGTTGAATGAAGGAGTGACAGTAAATTGTAGGAGACAATTGATGCTACATTGTGTATATTTCTATGTCACGATCTTTTATGACTAATTTTGAGCATGTGATTTTTTTTTCGATCACAATTAATGGCTATTTTTCAATTTACGACATTGTGCAGCAAGAGGATCCTAATGAAGTTTAATCAATAAATGTTCTAGCCATTCACAGAATTGTATTTATTTCCCTGGTGATGTTGCTATGGGTTGTAACTCGAGTTGAGAGTTCCAAAGAAATTTTTTTTAAAGTTATTTATTCGTCTGGATTTGTTAATACGGCAAGTTTTCGAAAAGTGACAGAAATTATAATATTTATTCTTACATGGTTAATCTGTAGATGTCAGACGTGAGGAAAATGAATTAGTTTCGCTTTCGAAAATCACTGAAATTCTCTTACTTACTATGTTTGGCTTTAAATTCACGAACTTGCTTCACCATGCAGTTCGAATGGTTCGAGAAACTAACTTCCTTTCCAGTTAAGATTCGATTGATGGCAGTGCAAAAACTGTTTACATACCAAGTAATGATACGTTTGTAAAACAGGCTTTTAACCGCTGACATGTGCTGAGGGTACTGTATCCATAGAACAGATGGATACAGTACCCTCGATACCCTTGCTAAGGAAGACTCTTCCTTAATCAAACAGTCACGCAACTTTTTTACAAGTTTTCGTCGATGCGAAATTTGTGAAAGATATGATTTCAGAAGTTTAGTGCAGCGATTAAAACTGTTAGCATAGCTCGAGCTGAGTACGTTGTATTTATCAGATTCTACGATATAACTATTGCAATCTGGTTCAGTTTCATCATGAAAAATGGATGACCGACACTGTACACAGTGGTGAACGCTTTTTAAAATTGTTGCGCCTCGAAAAGCTGCGCGTTCCCTGACAGCTGTTAGCGTGGGTGTATAGCCGGATGTTTACTGTCAACGACTGATTCTTCTTCGGAAGGAAGAGGGATATCGTCTCGAACAGTTAACTCATCAGTAACATTAGTTACGCACGTAACACGGGTTTCCAGCGCTCTTGTTAGATTTAAGGCGAGTCTAAACTCCTCTCTCTCGCTCTCACAGAGTTTCCATGGCGCTGTCTCTCTCACACCCAAGCAACCGCCGGCTGGGGTTCGCCTCCTCTTAAGAGCATACTGCCATCTTCACTTTTACAATTCACAGATTTTAGCGAATAGCGTGAAACCACATTCTGAATCAAAAGGGATTTGTATGCTCCAATAATCTGTCAAGATGTAGGATTATTGTTCTAATGGCCCCTGATTGCGTAAACATCCGAAGAAGTTTTCTAAACAATCTTGACTCACGTGTCTCGGAGAAAAAGAATCGAAGTCGTCTTCGGCAAAACGTTCCCAGAGTTTTTTAATCCGTTGATCGTTATCGTCCAGTTCCGTCGACATGGAGTATGCGATCGAGCAGGCTTCATTGTCTTCGTGTCGATGTACCTCATGCTCCTGATAATTTCGGTCGCCTTTTCCCAAAAATGCACATTTGTGGAATGAGAACTTCCTGCTGTCCGCTCCATTCGCCGAATCGAACAAGCTATTTCCGAAGTTCAACAGTCGGCTCGTGTCTTGCGCTTTACGTGGCATGCTATTCCCGTTCTCGGTTGTTGATTCTGGACCTGAAAAAACGAATGACACAATTTAAATACGCTTTGCAGACATATAATCAAAATATTTAAATAAACTTGAACTTAAATAAACCACAACTCGCTAGCAGATACATTATTTCATGCCATGGAACACGATGCATTTACGTAAATGTCGTTCAGCTCTTAAGGCGAAACCATTTGTGAAACAAACGTTAAGGCTCCGTTAGGTGACGTGGATTGTGCATTGCATAATGGAGATTCGACAGTTTTCACAGAACAGAACAGATGCTGGAGGAAGCAATAACGTCGGTATGGATCCTGGCTTCTTCATTGGTGGCTGCGTCGGCTTCAAATAACAATCGTCTGTGAAATGCAGTATACACACACGATATTTCTTTTGTATTTTGATTAGAGGTAAATTCTCTAATTCGGAACTGTCAACTGCACGCTTCCACTTGAGTGCCACTTCGTCGTCACATGGAAACCTATGCGTGGTGATTTTTCGCGAATTTGAATCGCATCCGGGAATGACGCATCTACCAGTGTCCAACTTTTTCGGTTGAGCCATGCTTGACGCGATGCACCCTGCCAAATTGGCCGATCTTGTCCCACAATTATTCAAATTATATAATATCGCACAATAATTCGAATGTCGGAACGGATCAATTTCACTATGAACTCGATCACGTTTCAAAATCGAATGAAGACAAGCTGTCACGACACGCAGTATTAATAGTTTTGACGCCAATCGCCAGGTTGACAGCAGGTACCGGTTACCGTTGGGTAAGTTCCTCACCCACAGATACCTGGTACCGGTGCGACCTTCAGGTGTTACTGCTGAGGTCGTTATGGGTCATGCACCACCAGGTTCTTAACAATGACATCAATGGTAAAAACGGTCGTTCATTTTTATTGTTTCCCTTATTATAATACAACAATCAACATAGAGTTTGAAATACCGCACTTAAATAATAACTTTATTATTCACCATCGATTCACAAAGGATATAATAAATAATGCAGTGGACATGTTGGAACAAAACCTTTCATGCTGGTATATAATAACCACGTTGCTATATACCTATGAAAGTAGTGTTCAAATTACTGTTACGCACACGGATAATATTTTTATTGATTATTGGCGATGATAGTTATACAGTTGTTTTAGCAGCACACAGTTGTTTCAATGGCGACTTACAGCAGTGTAGCGTGAAAAATCTAACCGCAAAATATTATTTCTATGCATTAACCATTTAATGCTAAATGTGTTATATTTTTGTTCATATTATAAAAGGTATTTTTAGCAAAAAATAATGAAAATTATATTTTTCGGGCAATGCAACACCATCGATTTTGCTGTCATTTTTTAGGGTAACTGACGACGTGTGAAGAGTCTACAAAAAAAATTGACGAAGTGGATCTAGACGTAATTGCTAAGCAAACAGATATAATAGTATAATATTTTTATTACAATGTTCTTTTTCATCCAATGCGATATTTGAATTTTGCTGTTATTTAGAGTAGTAGGGATGTAGGATAAAAAAAAATAAATAAAAAACATTGCCAACGTGGAACTAGACGTATTTGTCAAGAAAATAAATATTAAAATATCAATATTATATTATTATATTACTAGCGATCGGGCGCTTCGCGCTAGGTTACATTAGTTTAATTTAATTTAATTATTGGTTCCATCTAAATCCTCCATACTGAGGAAACAAATGGAGAAGTTTATATCTCCATCGGAATGTCCTCCGTCTCCTACATATGTCCACTCGGAACATTTATTATGTTACTTCTTTTATTGATTCGACAAAATATTTATATT
>JAPYZD010004943.1:0-27873 GCA_030522725.1 Ichneumoninae sp. B BG-2022a | reverse complement strand
ATTCAGAAAAATTAACAAATCATTTTCGTAATAAAAAAAATTTGGTTGCCGGGTAATTTGTTGCACAATTTTTTTTTTCAGTAATTTGTTATGAACATTATGAAATTATTATTATACACAAACAATCTTTTCAGCACCTTTTATATGCTAGAATTCTTTCAGATTTTTTTCTCATCGAGAAGTGTTTATAATCTTTGTCTTTTTTCTCTCGAACTTAGGCGGCGTCAGTCATTGTGCTAGTACTACCTTAACAGACGTGACAGCGTCTCGACGCCAATTACTTAAAAAAGACTAAAAAAAAAACCGATGTTTCGTAAGCGAGTTTTATGAATACGAGACACTACCAAGTAGTTGTACTCCAATATGCCGGAAATAAATCTTTGCTCTCGACTATCTCGGAAACGAAGCATCGAATCAAAGTTCCGATAACTTTGCTTCCTAAAAAAAAGCCTACCCGAGCTTTACCAAAATGTCCAATTACGATCATAATTGTTCGGCGCATTGCGATAAAAATATGTGAGTTAACTTCACATTTTTTCCCGTTCCTTGCGCTCGGATCATCTCGCAAACGAACCATCGTACAAAAATCCCACCGACACTTTTACAATCCCAAACTAACGCAATTTTTCCGATTCTCGTTGCAGCAGCCAATCGAAAGTTGAAGACTCTGCAACAGAAGCTGCAGACCACAACCGCCGATTCGCACGACTCGAGTTCGGCGCTCTCGCCGCCGGCGTCGTCGGCGCCGCCGGCCGCCGATCCGCCGGATCAGCCGAAACCTACCAAAGACACCGAGAGAGTCGAAGCTCCTCTGATATGCAAAACGGAGAGCGTTCACTCGGAGCTGGATATCAAAGACGAGGGGCCGATATTCGACTACGGCAGGAGCGTCGCGCCCCCCGCGAACGTAAATCAAAACTACGTCATGCCGCAGTCTCAGCCGGCGCCGCCGACGGTGGCCTACACGGTCGTGAGGCCGTCGGCGCCGCCGCCGCCCTTCGTCGGAATCCTCACGCCCGTCCAGCCGGGCTATTACCTTCAGGGACCCCAGAATTATTATCCCCCCGTAACAGATCCTCGCTACATGCAGTACACTTACCCATCGGTGCCCCGCGGCACGCCCCGTTATCCTTACCCGCCCGGACCGCCGCCTTATCAGCCCTCGCAGAATTACATGCAGTATCAAGCCTACCCACAGATGCCTCCGAGACCGCCCTATCCGATGAACGGCGTTCCGCCCTCGCATCCGGCTCACCCTCTGCAGCGAAACTCGATGAACTCCCAGCGTCACCAGGTTCAATCGACGACGCTCTACGGCGCGAGGTCGCCGACCAAGCCGCCGCCGAACAGGATGCCCGTTCCCAGACCCGTCACCGTTCAGAACCCGACTTACAACTCCTACAGAGGCACGGTTCGTCCTCGGGGTCCGGTGCATCATCAGCAGGGCCTCAGGTGGTATCCGCCGCGCGCCAACGCCCCGCATCCTCCGCAACCTCCGCCGGGCCATCGGATGCCCCGGCCGGCCGCTCCGAAACAGCCCAAATCCAAGCTCAGCCAACCGGCCCAGAAAACCACCTCGCTCATTCTCCTGAGCGACAGCGACGACGAGATCGAGATGATCGTTCCCGACAAGCAGAGCCCAGCGAGCTCGGCGCAGAGTCGGAAAATCGCGCCTGGGAGCAAAAATTCGAGACAGGTTCACTCCGTCGGCGCCGCGAGGGCCAAACCCAAACCCATCGTCACGTCGGAAATTATGGTGCCGAAGTCGCGGGAGGTCTTGTCACCGCAGATGATACAGCGGATGAGCCAGGGGGGAATTTCGATCACTCCTGTGAAGCCGCAGCAGTCGAAGCAGATCAACGCCGATACCTCGCCCGGGACGAAATTAGTGGTCGTCGTCAACGAGACCGGAAGCCACTACGCGCTCGCCCTGCCCAACGGGAGCAAACTCATTCTCACGCCCGAACAGGTCGCACAGATTCGGGCGTCGAATGGCGGAAAACTCGTACTATGAGACTCGATGATTTTTTTTTTTTTTTTAGAGGAACTGGGAAGTTTCTGATACATAGGTACAAGATTTTTATTTATTTTTATTCTGTTCCAATTTTTTTTTTAATACGGGCGATACTCTGTTAGTATTGTGGATGAAGTGTCGACGATACTTTTTTTCTTTTTTTTTCAACCCAACGTTCACCATAGAAATCATCGTTTAATGCTCGCGGCGGGACCGACGGAGATCATTTAATTGATATCGTGTCCTCTTCCTACGGAGAATCATGATGTTCTGTTTATTTCGCATGACCATTCAGTATATATCAGTAATATTTATGGTTCTTCCTTTGAGAAATTCAATGATGCGTCAAAGTATATGTCTACGGGGGGTTTGAGGCCGAAAGGGGAAAGCTGCGGTTGCCGACGAGGCGTCTGCACAATTGTAAATGTAATAATGCGTAGATGGTGTTATAAAGAAATCATTTTAATACCTATTACTTTTACTTTTTTAATACCTGTTACAGGGCGATCCAATCGGAACCGCTACACCGATACGAGGTTGTTTTTATTTTTTTCTTCGACTTTTAATGAATTGTGTGAAACTCTACCGAAGTTTAGTTACGATTTTCAGCGAAACTCAAATTATAACTCTCTTGGTATAAATTTTTTTTACTTTTGTGATTTAAAAAAAAACAGCGCAGACGGTGTTACGCAAAAAAATTATTTTGATACTTATTAGTCGTTCGACAACATTGATTGTTATCTGTGACTAGGTATAGATTCGATTAATATATTACTCCGCGTTTCGTATTTTACAGACGTATAGAGCGATCCAATCGGAACCGATACACCGATCTGAGGATTTTTTAAATTCTTCGACGTTTGATGGAATGGATGGAACTCTATCGAAGTTTAGTCACGATTTTCAGAGAATCTCGGAAGATTATATTTCCTAGGTACAACATTTTTATTTATTTTTATATTGTTCGATTTTTTGTTATAAGGTCGAAAACGTTAGTTTTGTGGATGAGGTGTTGATGATTTTTTTTTCATTCCAATGTTCATGATAGAAATCATCGTTTAATGTTCGCGGCAGGACCGACGGAGATCATTTAATTCATATCGTGTCGTCTTCTTACGGAGAATCACGATGTTCTGTTTATTTCCTATGTTTATTCAGTACACACTAAAGTAGGTAACAACATTTCTTGGCCACAAATGTCCACAATTCTTTTCTTGTTAATTATAGAGAAAAGAAGTTATACTTAAACAAAATTTGTTCATTGTACAAATATTTTTTGTATAATTAACACGAAAAGTATCCTAGACGCTTTGTGGAGAAAATAAGGTTGTTAAGGGTACACTGTAAAAGTAAATTGTAAATTTAATGTACTGGAACTTGAATTTTGCATAGATTACTTACAGTAATTGAACATTAATGTACTTTTTTTTGTAAAATTTAAATAGCAGATATTAAAATTTACAAAAATTTGTATTCAAAATAAAAAATTGACTGTAAAATCACAACGCACATGTGTTTGAAATTTCAGACGTAGTTTATGTGAAAAAAAAGCTTCCAATACCGTTCATTAATTTTCAAACAAAATTTTTTTTACAGTGTACAAACCTTTTTTTACCGTCTGTATCGGTAATATTGATAGTTCGTCATTTAAGAAATTCAATAATGCATCAAAGTACATGACAACGGGCGATCTGAGGTCAAAACCCACATAGTACGGAAATATTTTCGAAAGGTTTCAATAATATTTCTTTGAAATATTGAAAATATTTTTTTGTGCGCTCATAAATCTTTCATTGAAATTTTTCACTCAAATGTTTTTTTGAACATTTCAGCGAAATGTGAAAGCTTGCCTCACCAGTCCAAATTACATATACACATCCGCATCACACAATATTTCGGTGAAACATGAAATAAAAAATGTTTCAAAATATTTTATCACAATTTTTCAGAAATATTTAAGAAACCTTTCGTTGGAATATTTTTATAGGATATCTCAAAATATTATTTCCATATATTTTTAAAAAATTTCGTAAAATTTGAAAGATTGAAAATATTTCTAAAACGATTTTTAAATGTTTCGCGCTGTATGAAAAGGGGAAAACTGGATTTGCCGACGAGTTGTTTGTAAATGTAATAACAGCGTAGACGGTTATAAAGAAATCATTTTAATACTTATTACTTTTTCGACTACATTGATTGTTATCTATGACTCTCTTGGCAGCGTTGCTCTCGTATAGGTTCGATTAATATATTACTCCGCGTTTCGTATTTTACAGATATACAGGGTGATCCAATCGGAACCGATACATCGATCCGAGGATATATATATATTTTTTTCTTCGACGTTTAGTGGATTGCATGGAACTCTACCGAATTTTAATTACGCTATATTTACAGCATCGTTTGTGACGTAGTCTGTCCGGTTAGTTGTCGGCCGAGAATCGAGAATCAAACTTGATTTTTCTTAATGAAAACTTCCCTCTCGCTGCCCTCGAACTTTGCCAATCTGGAACCGTTGTAAGGCGTGTCGCTGCCGGGAGGATGAAGACGCATCTGGAACATACACGTACGGTGAGGTGTTACGATACATTTTTATCACACGTTTTATCTCGTAATGCTATTTGGCATAAAAAAAAACGGCGCTCTCGATTTTTTTTCTTTTAATATCTTTTAACATCTCTTTTTTTATATTATCTCATTAAACGTCTCTTTTTTTAAATATATTTTTTTATATCTTTTAATATGTTTTTTCTTTTTAAAACTAATCAAACAAAATGAATTACGTACCCGACCTCGAAGTTCTTTCAATCCAATGTCGATCGAAACAGAATGTTATTATACGAGAAATTACGGACACATATTTACAGACTGTCGTGACATTATCAACATAGGAAATAACTACGGAGAGAAGGATGAAAAAAAAGAAAAAAAAATACCATTGAAATACCACGGAGAGAGATTCAATAAAAGACTGAAGAAATTCGATTAGAGATGCGATACCAATCGCAATCGAAGCATAGATACACGAAACGAGAAAAAGTAGGAAACGAGAGTAGACATATATGTATATATATCTATAATTTATAATCTATATATAGCGGTTGACCTTCTTGGCAATGCAACATTGCTACAGAATCGATTCGATGCTTGGAGCAGTCGAGAGACTAAAAGTTCATCGGGGTATCGGGATCGAGGATCGAAATGTTAGATATCGGTATTTACATCGCCACGGGAGAGAAGCCGGTGTGCATGCGCATGCGCACTCGGGAAAATAAACACGGCGCACCTTACCGCGCACGTCGACTATTCATTAGAAACATTCCCAACCAAAAGTTTAAATCGATCAAAATTTCAGGACTTCGCGATATGCCAAAAATGTGAAAAAAGTGAGCCGTATTAATTATGTCGATAACTTTGATTTTGCATAATAATAATGCTAAAAAGTTATTAACAAATTATTAGAAAAATTAATTGTTAAAAAAATGAGACAACTTTTTATTTTCTCATTTTAAATGAATTTCTTGATTTTTTTAGAATTCATACGATTTTTTTTTGAATTTTCTATCATTTCCAAATAGTTTTTTTCGAAAATTTGAAAAATCGATGTTGAGGCTTGAATTTCGGATATGTTTTAGTATTACGATTGTACCTAGTTAAGGCCTTGATATAATTTCAAAAACGGAAAGTTCAAAAATGATAGAAAAATCTGAAAAAATGCATATGACTTCTAGAAAATCAATGAATTCATTTGAAAAGAAAAAAAAGGTGTCTTGATTATTTGCTGAACAATTTTTTTTAGTAACTTTTTAATAACTTTTCACATTATTATTATTCAAAATTAATATTATTGGCACTTTTAATATAGTTAATATTTTTCACATTCTTTTAATACCTTCAGAATCTCACTTTTGGCTGGGAATGTACGTGTGAAGCATCCTTAAGGGTCGTCCTGCTTTACAAGGCCTAAAAAAGCCTTTTTCAAAAGTTTTGTTTTAGGAGGGAAAAAAACAGGCGATTCCGGTGAATTTAGAGGTGTATTTTAATGTCTATTTGAACTGTACGACTTTTTTGTTTTGTTTTGTGTTAAAACAATTTTTTTCGTACCGTTCAAGTATACATTAAATTATACCTCGAAATTCACTGAGCTCACTTTTCTTTTCGCTCCAAAAAAATGCCCGAAAAACACTTTTTTAGGCATTGCAAAGTAGCCCCCCCCCCTCGCAATTGTTACGGAAAAGTACCGAAGTATCTCTGGGAGTGTCTCATACGTTAGTTTTCCAATATTATTTTCTCCACAACTTTCCACCACCTTCAATATTTTTTTTACTCTACAAAAATTATTTTTATTAATAATGTTAATAACTGAAATTCTGAGGTGAAAAAAAACCAAAACCGAGTCGACGTAGCGTAAAATGTAGATTTATTTTTTCTTCATATCATAACACTATACCCTTAATTATTAGTACACGAGATTTACGTCAAGGTATTATCGCGTTGCAGCGGCATGTCTCGATGAGTGTCATGTACATGGTGCATTAGTAAAAGGCTTTGTGAGCTTTTGCGCGACGAAATCGCTACACGATTTGCGCTTCGAGCCTAAAATTCATCTATTTCTCGATGTAGTCGTTGTCAGTAGCCGGCGCTTCGTCTTCCGCTTTACTGAATCGCTTCTGAAAGAAGAAAAAACCAACACCTTCGGTTAGATAGCCCTGAGGCGGGAATTGTTTTTCTCGGGCTTTCGAGACCAGTGGTTAATCGTTAAGGAGACGATTTTTTTGCGGGAAAAATTATCTCATCCTTACTAAAGCTTAAAAATAAATAAATAAAAAATAACTGAAGAAAGTGCATATTTATATTTGCACATCGCTTCCTCATTTTTTACCGTCTCACGCATAGTTTTCGAAGGCAGCTTGCTGTATGAGGAAGCATAAGAAAATTGACTAGTTGCAAAGTAAACGTCTCTATGAAAGTTTGCCCGTTAGCTTCTTCAACCTAAGCTTGGCATATGAAGTTGCGATATTACGAGTGAAGGGGGTGGCGAATATTCGCCGCGACTCGGTGACTCGGGCAGAAAAGGTCGCTCGGATCCATTATAGGCGACACGGAGCTCCCACGCTCCGATGATGTTCTTACACACACATATATATATACTAGCAGGTTGTTGGTGCTCGGGCGCGTCGCGCCCTCGCTATGAACTACGAAAAATGGGAACCGGAAGTTTAGATTGCCGGTGAATTGGCACAAGTACGTCAGTTCCGGTTTGAATATCTCATTTTTCAACCGAAAGTGATGTATTTCCAGTATGACGTCACTTCAGGTCGAAGAATGAGATTTTTAAACAGGAAGTGAAGAATTTCCTTTGCGACGTCACATCCGGCCGAAAAATTAGATTTTCAAACCGGAAGTAACGTATTCCTGATATAACGACACGTCAGGTCGAAGAATGAGGTTTTTAAACAGGCAGCGAAGAATTTCCTTTATGACGTCACTTCCGGCCGAAAAATTAGATTTTCAAACCGGAAGTAACGTACTTCTGATATAACGTCACTTCAGGTCGAAGAATGAGGTTTTTAAGCAGGAAGTGAAGAATTTCCTTTGCGACGTCACTTCCGGCCGAAAATTTAGATTTTACGCGTCCCTTCTGGTCAAAGGATGAGATTTTCAAGCCGGAAGTGATGCATTTCCGGTATAACGTCTGTTTCGGCCGAAAAATTTGATTTTCAAACCGGAAGTAACGCATTTCCGGTATAACGGCACTTCGGGTAAAAAACATCAGTTTTCTGGACCGGAAGTGACGTATGGGGATAGAATAATAGGGATTCGGGGGTCCCGAAGAGGACTTACAATAAGCAGCCCCCCCCCCCAAGTGGAACAAACATAAACAAATCCACAACTTTCTAAAATCTATAATAATTATATATATATATCATCGGTTTGTTTTTAAATTGCTTACCATGATCCTATACTTCTCTTTGCACGCGTACTCCGTCTCGTCGACGTCGTTGTAACAATCGCTTTTGTAGTCCTCGGGTATCGGACCGCCCTCGAACTGGCACAGCTTCGAAAGCGGCTTCGCCCTGACGATCATTTTTTCGAAGCCCGTCGGCTTGTGCTGGGGACAGTAGAAAACATCCGGTGTGTTCTTGTCGAAGACGATGCTCTTGCGCATCATATCACCCGCGTTGACGAGCGCGATTATAGCCTAGAAGGTAGTAAAGTATTTTTTAAAATTTTACTGGAAAAAATTATTAACTTAAAAAAAATATTGATTATAATCAATTCATTAACTGACTCTCCGAAGAATTATGTCCTATGCCTGCGGCCCCAATAAAAAAATCTTTATCTTTCAAAGTCGAAGGAAAATTTGAAAAAAAAAATTCAATTCTTAAAAAATATTTTAAACGCTATTTGACGTAATCCGCTTTAGATTTTTCGCGTGTACGCGACTCGCTACAACTTTAAATTTAATCGCCTCGAAAATTGGCCCGGTGTAAGGAAAATCAAGCTAAAAAAAAATTGTAAACTTAACGCACCGGACTGGAAGTTTTCATACAGAAACTGGTATATTCAATTTAATGTATACGAGTGTGATGAAAAATTAATGGACTTTTACAGTGAAATTAAAGTAAATTGTTAGATTTAAAGTACTTTTATAGCAAAATTAAAGTAAATGATTAATAGTGAACTATTTCTAAAGTTCTTAATATACTGTACGTTAATTTTTCATCACAATTGTACATGAAATTTAATATACCAGTTTATGCATAAAACTTCCATTACTAGTGCATTAAATTTCATACGAATTTTTTTACGGTGCATTTTTTTTAGTGAATATTGAGACATCGAGACTCGAGTGTTGTTGCCAAAAACCGATCAGACGGTGGAAAAAGCTCCGAACGATTATTTCCCTTGATTATCGTCGACCGTTCGACTTATCATCCCTCCGCGCCGCTCAGCACAGAGGAGGTCAGTTCGTCGCGGTGGTGGTCCCTAATTATCGAGCGCCGACCGCTTCCCCGTGTGCTCGGGAAAGCGTAACTCGCCTGCGAACCAGGAGGAAGCTTGCGAGTGACACTTAATTACGTGCCATTAATTAAGCGGTCCTTTTGCCGCTCGAGCTGGCTTTCCAAGTCACTTTCAACGCTCCGGGACGCGATATGACGCGTGTACTGGAGGCGGAAGAGCCGCAACGTCTCGCCCCGAATACCCACAATAGCAATTAAATTTTCAGACCGGGTTTAATATTTTGCAACCGAGAAAACCTGAAGTGACGACGCGAAATCGTCGAGCCTCTCGCGCGATAACCGTCCGATAAATATACATTTTAATCCTCGCTATTATAATGAAGCTGCTGACTCCAACTTATAGGCTGATACATGAAAATCGACAGTTTTTTATGGATCAGATTTTTTTTAAAATTATTTTATTTTTATGAATTTTAAAATTATTTAAGTTCAATATAGTGGAGTTTCCGCTGGCTCGATAATTAATTAATCAAATAATAATCTTTTCTGTGGACAAAATTAAATTTTAATATAATAATCGTCCGATAAATATTCATCAATCCTCGCTATTATAATGATTCTGCTGATTCCATCTTATATGCTGGTAGAAGGCTGTCGATTTTCATGTATCAGATTAAAAAAAAATAATTTTAACAATTTTATTTTATTTTTATGAATTGTACAATTATTTCAGTTTAATATAGCAGAATTTCCGCAGGCTCCATAATTAATTAATCAAATAAGATATTTTTTTTATTAAAAAAAGAGAAACTTACTACGAGCACGATCGCCGGACCGAGAACTCGAACATGCCCTTGAAAAGAAGAATAAAAAATTAATTAATCAGAACAGAATAAATTAAACGATGCGTAAGCGAGGCGTGGAGCATCCGTCGCGGCTCGGTGGCGTGGGTGGCTCAATGAGAAACCGATGAATCTCGAACGAAGAATGAAGTACGGCCGCATAACGCATTGCGCTTTAAAGATTATTGCGCAAGTGCCTCCCGTCTGAGATAAGCGTTGACCCGTACGAAAATAAAAGGATACATTTTTTTTATAAGCATATAAATGTGGGTTAAACGGGAGAGTTAATGTCATGCGGGTCGTACTTATATTTGAAAATTGAATTCAATTTAGTTTAATTTAATTTAATTTAATTTAACTTAATTTAATTAATTTATTTAATTTCACGAGTGGGGTTCGTTTTTTACAAAATATACCCTGTGTCGGTGTGAATGCCAAGTAACATAGTACAAGTAGATAATTGGGTAATTCATTAATTAGTACGCTCGCGCTAATTATTCCTACAACCGCTGGTAGCAGAGTTTTCAAAAACTAAAAACTATAAATTAGAGAAATGCTACCCTAATATAGGATCTAAAGGTTAGATTCAGGAATGAATACATATACATATACATATACATATACATATACATATACATATACATATACATATACATATACATATACATATACATATACATATACATATACATAGTCACGTCGAAGAAGTGCAAGTGGCGTCTGATTGATGCAGACATTGTAACAACTGCTTCAAGAACCCGATGAATCTCGAACGAAGAACAGTGTATCGCCGCGTAACGCATTGCGCTTTAAAGATCATTGCGCAAGTGCCTCCCGTCCGAGATAAGCGTTGACACGTACAAATAGAAGTGTACATTTTTTTTATAAACATATAAATCTGGGTTAAACGGGAGAGTTAATATCATGCGGGTGGGACTTAGTTGTAGGCCGTCGAGTGACTTTCCTTGGCGATTCATGCCGCTGAAACTCAACGTTCGTACTACTTCTTACCTCTTCCATATGACCGACTCCGGAACGAGATAACGAGAGCCGCAGGTGCACGCAGGATAAATGCCATAACGCGCGTTATAACGAAATACGCGTATAGAGCGCCGAGAATCAGAAGGGCGCATCTCGCCGCTCTTTTCGCGTCGAACCGAGAGTCGCGCAGAGTCCGTCTGTTTCCCACACGCTTTACGTATTTGCGTTGCGAGCGAAACGAACTTTGTTCTAGCGTGCAGAACGACCGGTGAGAAAAATCATAGTACAGAAAAAAAAATTATATATATATAGTTATAATAATAATAAGAGTAACGCGCAAGGACAGCGAGATCGCGAGACCGTTCCGCGCGCGAGACTCTTTCGCGCGGTGCCGCATTTCACTCGGGGCTCTCCTTTGCCTGTGTTTCAGGAAACTCAAAGCGTTCGAGGCGTTACAATCGCTCCGCCGAGGAAAGCAAAAAAAATTCCACCTGTCGGGCCGAGCGTGGCGGAAGCGAGTTTTACCGTCGCGTTTCGTATTCTCCGCACAAAGCGGCTCGCGCGCTTTTCAAACTCTTCTCTCGGGATATCCGTGGCGGTTTTTTTTTTTTTCATCGATCGCCAGGTGCGGTTCGTGTCGTAAAATTGCTGACTTTCACCGTGCGTCTTTCACCATCGTCAATTTAGGAAAAAATAAATATGTTTATTTTTAGTTGAGAATTGCAACGTGCAATTTTCGACAATTATATTGCTGGGTAGAGAGTAATAGAAGTTAGCGCTTTTTACAACTTATTTTCCACAAAGGTCGAACGTTCTTTATTTGTTTGTTTCTTTGAAGAAACGAGTTTGTAACTTATTTAACAAAATAATTTTTACGAAAATTCTAAAATTATTTTTTACTGTGCTCTATTATTTATTTAATTTTTTCATATTATTTTATTTTATATTATTTTTTTTAATCAAGGCTATAACGATACATATTCGATCCTCGAGGTTTAACACGGATCGACGATTAAAAAGTTACCAAACTTCTACGCCAGGCACATGCTCGGTTGTGCATTTTTAAAAAATTTTTTATAAACGACTCTTTTTTTTAGATCCAATTTAATCAAAGGATTTTTTTGTTATTAAATTTCAATGGGTGTCGGGTAGTGTGTAATAGCTCGAGCGTTTAATAGTTACGAAACACGCGCGCGGGAGTTTTATCGGCGCACGGATCATCCTTTCAGCTTTCACTCAGACGGAGTTTGTTATATTTCGAGAGCGGTTAAATTGATCCGATTACTCGCTCGGCCCGCAGGACATGTGTACCACGTGAGCACATCTATAAATTTAGCGAGATCATTTGCGGACGTGTGCTCATAGCTGCAGACCTCGAACCCCGGCATTCCGTCGCGAGGCGAGTTCACGTATGTCTCGCGCGTATATTTTATTCTACAACACATACATATACATATATATGTATATGTATATGTATTGAACATATATACATATACATGTGTGTCTGTATGTTTACGACATCTATGTGTATATATATATATATATATATACACATAGATATCGTAAACATACTATAGATATCTACAGTCACGTCGAGGAAGTGCAGGTGGCGTGTGATTGATGCAGACATTGTAACAATTGCTCCTTCGAGATAGCAATTTTTTAAAAAATTATTTCGTGTGTTTTTAATATATCGTGTTCCCGCGATATATTAAATTTCAAATAAATTTTGAATAATTTTATTTTTTTTATTTCATTTTTTAATAAATTTTTCTGTTTTCTAACTTTAAACGGATTTTTTTTACTTTAGATTGAAATATCATAAACAGGCAAACGTAAAAAAATCAAAATCGATAAATAAAAAAAGATTTTTAAATAATAAAGGAAACCGTACGCCGTTCACTTTGCTGCAGCGGTGGGGCATTAATGGCCCGGGGGACACGACTTCTTTTTTTTTAAACTTTGAATTGATTTGTTTTTTTTTTTTTTTACTTAAAATCGATTTTTATTTTATTTAACTTTAAATCGATTTTTCGTTTTTTGTACTTTACATCAATTCTTCTTTATTTTAGATAGAAATATCGTAACCAGGCAAACTTCTATATTCTCCAGGTTTCGAGCGTGAGGTCACTCCTATATCCGTTCGCGCTGGCGGGCATTGTCTTCCACGGTCCGCGGCGAAACTTCGCGCGAACATGCTGAAATCCATCGTTTGACGTTGAGCCTACCGCTCTAGAGATAGAGAGAGGGAGTTCACCGTCCGAAGAAGAATCCTCGCGGTTGTACGTATCGTTATCGATATGGGAATACGAGGACTCGCGATCGGATCGAATAAACGATACACACGTGCCAATTGTACTTATATTTATCGTTATTGTTATTATTGTTGTTATTGTTACGCATGCGATAACTATATCGAGAAATCGTTTGAGAGACTTACCCATGCTGTTGGGTCTGTGTGAAAGATCGAAACTGTATGGGGAACCTTGCGAGACTGCGTCTGTTCGTGGACTGACTCGGCTCCGAAGACCGTGGAGTCACGAAGAAGAAGAAGGTGGGAGTTATTTGCCGTTACCCTATACCGCACGTCTCAAAAGACCCGGACTCTTTGCATCGAGCATATATAGCGCAGACACGATCGCTGTTGAGTCACATGAGCTCGGCGTTTCCTACCGTCGAGATTGAAATTTTTTAATTACAAAAAAAAATTATATATATATAGGATTTTTTTTCATTGTAAATTGAACTTGGAATGTGTAAAAACAATAACTTCGTTTCGAAGCCATGCGCAGTCTTATGTTGCATTTTTTTTTATTGGAATTTTTGATTGGATGGAATTTTTTTTTGTTGTAAATTTAACTTACAGTGTTCAAAAAATTACTTATGTTGTATTTGATGAATAGGAAGTGATTTTATTGGAATTTTTGACTGGATGGATTTTTTTTTAATTGCGGAATTTAGAGAGGATCAAGAGATTGATTTTGGTTGATTTTGGAGATTCGGTGAACGCTATCGGGAGTGTGGAAAGGACACGAATCGAATCGAACGAATCGCTCTCTCTTTTACAAAATGAAATGAATTTGGTGAAACGAGGCCAGAAAGGAGTGGGCGTCACGTGGGCTGCAGAGTCCCGACCTCGGCCTTCCCATAATCAGAATCCAAGCTGATCGTGTCATCGCCCATATCGGGGCAAGACGTCTTCGGCGATTTTGCTGAAGCCGCCTTGGCCGCTAACTCGCTCTATGTTCCCTAATAGGCATTTTTCGCGTGCAAAATTTATTTATTTATTTATTTATTTATTTATTTATTTATTTATTTATTTATTTATTTATTTATTTATTTATTTAGTTATTTAGTTATTCATTTGTATGGGGAAGGCCCAATTACAGGCGAACTGTGGCCCAAAATACATAGAACACAGTAAAAAATACTTTCGTAAAATTGGAACACGAAGTTTCGTAAAAATAATTTTGTTAAATAAGTAACCAACTCGGTTATTCAGGTTCGAATATACAAACCTGTCTTTCATTTCATCAACAATTTTATTTTGTACTTGTTTGTAAGACTGGAACCGAATATTGCGATCGGAAAATCAACAAATAAAAAATTGTGGACGTTGGTAGACAATAAGTTGACGTAAAAAGCACAAACGTTTTCTACTGTGTATACGAAAATTCGCCATACATTGATCGTTGAAAAACAACAATAACAGAAATCCGCGCTATAGACAAATTTTTAATATATTTTCGCATAAACTTTTTTGTCCACAGTTCTGGAAAATTTCTTTCTTCTTAATTTTACTATTCGTTTCTTTCTTTGTCAACAAACCGCATATTTAACTTTTTAAAAATGATAATAACATTTCAAAGAAGACAAATTTCGTGAGAAAAAAAATTGCAAAATCAGCAAGAAACACCTTGCGGACGTTTGTGGACAGATTTGTAAGCGCGAAGATAGCTTCGTTTGAGACGCGTGAAAATCTCGTCGAAGCAGCGAGATGTCATTGGGGACGGTCGGCGACTCGCGAGGGCTGTCAAAGAGGATAAATCGGTGAACTTCAAAGCGTGCCGGACGAACAGGTGGTGGCTGGGAGGACGATTTGCGTGATTTCGTTTCCGGACTATGGGGCCATGTCCCTTGTGTTTCCTCGTGGTTTTCGCAGCGGCTCTGTCTGACTACGAGCGGAGGTAAAAACCAACCGGTGATTTCCAACCACGAAACTTTCCGTCATTCTCATAATTACAAATCCCAATCGTTAGCAGAGCGAGCGGTGACAAAGTTTACAAGAACGAGGATAACATCGGTACCGTCCTTTTCGAGAAGAGCGATTGCGGCAAACACTGCTGGAGCAGCGAGGAATTCGCTATTCTCAACAGCAGAAGAATGTTTCAGGATATCTTGCCAAAAGTACGAGGGTGCAGTTTGATTTTTATTTTATATACATTAAAATTTTTTTTTTTTTTTTCTGACAACTAACCTTGACAATCCGGAGTGCGAGCTGGCTAACAACTCTTATAAGTCCGCAACAGTGCGTGTGCTTATAGTTTTAATTCTGTTTCTTTTATTGGATTTTTTTTGAACATCTTTCTAAAGCCTATCATTTCTATGCTATCAACTACATTCGCGTGTTATGGCCATTCAAATATTTTCTTTTTTATTTTTCGAACCGGAAGTGACGTATTTTCTGTATGACGTCACTTCCGATCGAAAAATGAGATTTTCAAACCGGAAGTGACGTACTTTCGGTATGACGTCACTTCCGAACGAAAAATGAGATTTTCAAACCGGAAGTGACGTATTTTCGGTATGACGTCACTTCCGACCGAAAAATGAGGGAGTGACGTATTTCCGTAAAAATGAGATTTTAAAACACGGACTTACGTTTTTCCGATGGAAAAATGAGACGACCTTTTAGGTACTTCCGGATCGTCAAGGCCGTTGTGGAGTTTATTGTTCAATCTATGGAGTGCTTATTTGTTCATTCACGACTTTGTTGAAAAAAAAACAGGTGAACGTAATAAATTGTCAGAACGACCAGTACATAGCCCTACTCATGGATTACTTTCACATATGCTTGGAGTGCGTTCGCAAGCTCTCGATAGGAAAAACCAAGCACCTGATGCTGAAAGCTCTCGCCGACACGATGGGCGGTTATCTGAAAGTTTATATCCTGCCTCTTACCAAGCACTCTTACTACGCCGGTAACATTAAGTATCGTAACGCAAAGAGGCTGTTCGAGCTTTTCGAGGAGCTGAAAAACTTTTTGCACACCAACGGCGATGGCTGGCGCAAGCCGACCCTCGTTGGATCAAAACACGTCAAGACCCCACCGATCGTCGTAACTCCGTCGAAATCGTCCATGGCGTGCAGCGGTCTAGTTACTTATCCCGCTCGTGAGTTACAATCCATCTCGAATAACTCTGGTTTATGTGTGTAACGCATCGGCCGGTACGTCCTTGCAGCCAGAGCCCGATTCCATCTACACTAGTAAAATTATTTCATCGAGTCAAGTAATATTATTTTTATCAAACAAAATTATTTTCGTCGAAGAAAATGATTTTTATCAAACAAAATTATTTTCGTAGAAGAAAATAATTTTTATCAAACAAAATTATTTTCGTAGAAGAAAATGATTTTTATCAAAGAAAATGATTGTATCAAATAAAATGATTTTCATTGAATAAAATTATTTCTATCGAATAACATTACTTTTATGGAATTAAACTATTTTCATCGAATGGAATTATTTTTGCCAATTGAAATTATGTTAATAGAATTAAATTATTTTCATTGATTGAAATTATTTTTATAGAGTAAAATGATTATTAAATTATTCTTTCAGCTGCCAACGAAAATAGCGTTGGAGATAATCACCGGTACCACTACGAGAGAAAACGCTTGGCGAATCGTCGCCGGAAGCCCATGAGACGCTTCATGGGTAAGCGCGAGTACGCAAGTAAATTATTCCCTTCTCCCAAAAAATTAAGACCTCGATCTAAATAACAAACGAGTTTGTATCAGCGACAAATTACGCGATAATTTCGTTAGAGCCCGATGACGTGGTGGGCATCGACTCGGGACCGGTAATAGTTCCACTGCCTTTTCTGGACGACGAAGTGGAACCAAACAGGTATCTTAGTCAACAGATTATTTACCTTTCCCCGACAACCGCCACAATTTATTAAATTTGTTTTAATTTATTTGTTTTAATTTGTTTATTTAATTTTTTTATTCATTTCTCCTCGAAGCATCGCGCTGCCCTTCAAGAAGGACAATCTTCAGTCTCTCCACAGTGAAAAGTCGGCTTTCGCGCTCGTCAAGTATTACGTCGCAAGCGTCAAGTGTATTCAATCCAAGTCCCGAACGAAAGTCGAACTGTCCAAGTACAACAGAGACCTTTACCAGTGGTTGAGGCAATCGGTGAGTCGGCAAATGTCTTTTGGCACGAAATTTCACGCCGTTCAAACTTTCGTACGGAATACGGTGCGGAACTTTTTTCCTCCATCTTGCCCGGCTCATCCCCTTCGCTCAGCATCCGCCTCGTGGCGGATCGGGTGGAACTTTTGGAGTAAAAAATAAATGCAATGCAATGTGAAAGTTGATTACAGTTTTTGTTACCGACCGTGGTAATTGACTTATTCTTAAAGGCATGCTGGATCCATTTTTAACTACTTACTTATCTTTTTTACCGACTGAACCATACGCGATTTCTTAGTTTTAATTTAGAGTTATTAATATGCTACGCGTATGCTTCAAATCGTGCACGGCTATAACTAATATTGACATAATCCACATAGCACAAATATTTTCAATCTTTCAAATATTACGAAATATTTGTAAAATATATGAAAATAATATTTTGAAATGTTCTACAAAAATATTACAACGAAAGATATCTTAAATATTTCAGAAATGTACTTAATGTTTCAATACATATGAGATTTTTCTGAAACGATGGAAACATATTTTGAAAGCGAATATTAGTAGGTGTGCACTGAACTTTCCACGTTCTTAAAACATTTTACAAATATTTGTAATATTGGTAAAATATTTATTAGATGTTAGCATGTTGGTGACGTACAAATGTTTTATTTATTTATTTATTTATTTATTTATTTATTTATTTATTTATTTATCGACGGGATAAACCCTTTTAAAAAAGATCCGTGCTGCGTGGGAAACGCTTCCGTGTGCAGTCGAATTTACATTAACGTTCATCAACGTACAAGGAATTAAGAATATCCAATAATAGAGTTTGCGACAAATCATGAACGCAGTTAACGATTGCCCCACCGGTGGCGCTACATCGTGCCCTACAATACAGTTATACGCTTTTTATCGGCTCCGATCACTTGTCACAAGTGAGTCGTAAACGTTAACGTAGAATACACTTTACATGGATTTGTTTTGTGACGATTTTGGATATTGAATTTTTGAATACTTGGAGAATTTTAGAGAATCAGCGTGCACTCTCGTTTTGCGTACGTGAGTTTCAGAATATTTTATATCCTACAAAGTTTTCGCGACAATCTGCAATATTCGATTTTCTTAATTTTTTGACGTTTTCAACAAAAATGCAAGTGCACAGCGTTTACCACTAGTGTTACAGTCCTGTAAAATTTGAAGCATATGCGTAGGGTAAATAAATTTGAAGCATATGTGTTAAGGACATGTGAAACGACTCAGTCGGTAACCAAAATCTGTAATGAATGCAATTTAGAGACTGTAGACTTTTCGGGAAAAAGCAAAGCATCAGCGGATGTACAATTTAATACCGAGTCCGATGATGCTTCCGTTTTATCCGAAACGTCAACCGGTTTTAAATGGCATTGATTCAAAAAACTGCATCTATCTCTCTCGCACTCATATGTCACGTGGTACATCTTGCGCATGGCCTTAGTTATGTAAAGTCGAGTCTACAAAATCGCCTCGTTGCGTCGGTAAAACAGGAAGGACCAGTAGCTTTTTCGCAGTTCGCATAGTGGAGCGAAGGGTGCAAAAGGGCGATTCGAGGGGAAAACTTCGGAAAACGAGCTTGCTATTTAGGTCCTTTCAGGTGACGCCGCATCTCGAGGACGACAAATGGTATCCGGCTTTCGGCGGTGTTCTCCGAGTAATGGCGTCGCTGAAGGAGTCAGGTGGAAAATCCTCTTGGAGCTTGACACGCTCGATTAATTTCCACGCTCAGTTCCTTCGGCCCAGAGCCCCTTTGCCAGGTCGGGCCAATCCTTGGAGAAGCTTAACTCCTCTTGGTCCTCGTAGGTTTCGGCGCTGATACGAACAAGGGCAGATCCGGCGGAGGCGAGTATCAAGTGATGCCGAAATTGATCACCGAGACGATAGCGAAGCAGCCCCTCGATTCTGGTGTCCCACCGCTGTACAAGAACCGGGGAGGTGCTCTTCTCTTCTTTAATTAATCGTCGAATTAACTATAGTCCCGAGTACAAGTTTCAACGTTATCCGAGCAGGTCACGACTTAATCCTTTGGCGGTCAGTGCCGAAGTAGATTACGATTAACTAACGAGCTTACGGTGTTTCCAGTGAAAAATTTATCTCTGCATAGATGTTGATTAGTGCTGGGTAAAGTACCAAAAGATACTTCGAGCACAAAGTACGAAGTACGATGAGTAATTGAAGTATCAAGTACTTTTTGTACTTGAAGTATTTATCAAATGCTTTTTGAACTCGAAGTATTTACCAAATACTTTTTGAACTCGAAGTATTTATCAAGTACTTTTTGTACTCTAAATACTATAAATACTCTAAATACTTTAAATACTTTTAAAAAGTACTTCCGTAGGGTAGAGCGGGGTAAAATGGGGCAACGGGGCAAAACGGGGTTTTGGGCAAAACGTCATTTTCCAATAATTTTTGGATGCCCGAATTCGCCCTATCGGATACATCAGGCTTCTCTGCCCAGTTTTGCCACCTTGTCCGGTCCAAAAATTATTGGAAAATTTAGTTTTGCCCAAAAACCCCGTTTTGCCCCGTTGCCCCATTTTCCCCGCTCTCCCCTACATCAAGTACTGTTCAGCTCATGATATAGATCTATTTTGTCAGTACGGAATTTTCTTGAGATATTCGGCATAGGTTTGACAATTGAGGGTTAATTAGCACTCGGGCTCGACTGGTAGAATCATCAACCGAGTTTCTGTTACAATTGTGAAATTCATATATGTATATACATATGTCCATATGCGTTTATATATATTTTTAGATGAGGATGGCTCTCTGCCTTTTGGAACAACCGAGCTCATAGTTATCGCTCTGGCCGGCGGTTTATTGGCATGGCTGTTCGTAGGCCTCACCCTCGTCTGTTATAGATTCCTCACAAGACACTCCGAAGAGTGCGGACCCTACGAGTCGCCCAAGAGTCCTCCGTGAGCCGAATTCATTCTCATTCCAATACAAACGCGCTCTCACGTTCAAAATAACAATAATAACAATAATAACAATAATAACAATAATAACAATAATAACAATAATAACAATAATAACAATGATAACAATAATAACAATAATAACAATAATAACAATAATAACAATAATAACAATAATAATAACAATAATAACAATAATAACAATAATAACAATAATAACAATAATAACAATAATAACAATAATAACAATAATAACAATAATAACAATAATAACAAGGTGAAAATCGAAATTTTCATATCGTTATCTCATAAACGTTGAATATTGAATTTTTCACATAGCTTTCTCATAATTTCCCTTTCTTATAATGTGTGTGTTCCTAACACACACGCACATATACACATATGCAAACTTTTTTCCTGAGTATGATTTATCGACGTTTTGGAACCCTTTCAGCACGTTTTCGTAAAAATATCGAACACATTTTTTTCCTTCCTCTATGAGCTTCCTCTATGAGGAAGCAATAATATGACCTTAAATATTCACTCTCGCAGAATAGCGGTACTTTACGAGAACGGTGACTACTGCACGGCGGACGTTTGTCCCTCGAGGAGTTCGAGCAAAGGTACGAAACAAAAGTTGAAGGAATGGTGGAACAGCAGATTCGGGGGATGTCCAGGGGGTTGCGATCGATACGAAGACGAGGAGAGATGTTTGGCCGCGATGAGTTACACGAGCAAGGACACCCTGGCAGGGAGCAGCAGCAGCACCGGCAAATCCGTTCAGCAAGTTTTCAACGTCCTCTCCCTCGAGTTTCTCTTATTCTTATTCCCGCTCGTGCCCGCGCGATAGCGGGCGATATATTTCGTCCTTTCCTATCTCAACTATTCTCTCGCACTATTGCAGGAAAAGGCAGTATAACAAATCGGTCTCCGTATCGCGTTCAGCCTCCCCGCGCGAACGAAGATCCTTCAGGGCGAGTTTTATGCACATATATATTATAGATTTTTTTTTTTTATTTTAGTGTCTCAACAATTTTCATAATTATGCAATTAAATTACGCGAACGTGACGAAACTTTGAAAATAATCGTCGACCCTTTCGAATTTCGCAGAAAGTTTGTTACACATCGGACGAGTCCTCGACGAACTCCGACAGCCCGACGAAATCCAGGTAATGATTACATTTTTATGCTGTCCCCGTGCCGGCGTGAAATTATCATTTACTTTCGTGTGGGCAGAATGGAAACTAGCACGGGCGAAGAATAGACGGAGATCGTGACACTGCCGGATCGACGGATTCCCCGAGGATCTTAATATTTTATTACTCTTTTATAAGTCATTTGTACGAGTGCTTGATTAAAACTATTGTGAGATTTAGTCTCGTGTTTTTATTTTTTATTTTATTTTTTTTTGCGCACGGTAAGTCAGATTCCTGTACAAATGTTCTATTTATTTATTTATTTATTTATTTATAGACGGGATAAACCCTTTTAAAAAAGATCCGTGCTGTGTGGGAATCGCTTCGGTGTGCAGTCGAATTTACATTAACGTTCAGCAACGTACAAGGAATTACTCTTTTATAAGTCATTTGTACGAGTGCTTGATTAAAACTATTGTCGTATTTAGTCTCGTATTTTTATTTTATTTTTTTACTTTTTTTTATTTTTGCGCACGATAAGTCAGATTCCTGACCGACCGACCGAAGCTTCGAGGCAGCGACAGTAGTTTCAGGACGTCGGCGTCGGGTGGAGGACGCTTGGCGAAAGGACGATAACGTCGGTGCGGTTCGCGTCCCGGCTCGGGTCTCCGGATCGATCAATGATCACTCGGAATCGGGTGAATCGCAAAAAAATTTGTATCAATATTTTTGGCAATTTTATTATCGCGACTGTAATAAAATTTTGGATGGATATGGGCAGCGTATAAATTTGCCTCCCCCCGTCGACGTCTCGATTGCCAATTAATACACAATTGATAAACGATTTGACGATGATGTGGCAATAATTTTATTAACCATTTTTTAAATGGGATATAATTTTTTTTTGCCGTATTGTCTGTGAGTTTGAAATGTTATGTTCACCGGTAATGATCGGGAACTTGTTTCGTTACGATGCGATTCGTTTTAGCGTTTTTAATAAAATAATTGCATTGATTTAAAGCAAAGAAATTAATTTAACGAAATATCAAATTCAGATAAACGGTCGCGAACGCTAAAAGTTGAAAACCATACACAAGCGCGTGCTGTTCAATGTCGAAAAAGTATCAGTAAGAAAAAAATCGTACCGATAATTTTATTACAAATTTTTTTTAACGATTATAATTTTTTTTTAGTTTTGTCGTATCTTCTACGAGCTTGAAACGTTTCGTTCACCAATAACGATCGAGAACTTATTCGTTACGATGAGGTATGTTTTAGCGCATTTGATAAAATCATTGCATTCATTTAACGAAAGATTTCAAATTTGGGCAAAAGGTCGTGTTTGTTAAAAGTCGAAGACGATAGACAAGCCGGAGCTCTTGAATATAGAAACAGTTTCAACGAAAAAAAAAAACTGTATGAGAAAATGACGAGTATAGATCAATGCATTCTCACTATGCTGTAAAAAGGCCATTCTAACCCCACACGCGGCCACCTGTTCGATCACTCTGGCGAAAGTATTACTTGCCAAAAGTGTAATCGAAAGCTCGGTGTGCTATCCGGACCATCGACATTTTCACCAACGCCTCGCACCTACAACCACGTTGACGAAAGACCGTACAGATCATTCGCAATCGCAATACCGTATTTTTCTCGCACTAGTGCGAGAATAGTTTTTTGTACGGCAAGGGTGTAGAAAGGGAGTTCTCGACGAGTGCGCCATTCACACGAGTCAGGATTGCCCATTCTAGAAAATCACCCTTTTTGTTTTTGCGAAGTGTGCGCGAAATGGCACTTTCTCGCACTAGTGCGAGAAAAAAAGACCATATTGCGTTTGTACGCATGCGCCGTGTTTACCTCGCACGCGATGCGAAAAAGAGCCTTAATGCGTTCACTGGACAAGAATGGAAAGTGGCATTTTAGGTGATGCGTTACGAAATAGTATATTACGATACTAGTACGATAAAACTTTTTCCGACGAGTCCGGCGAATCGCACGAGTTAAGGAAAAGTTTTAAGCACGAGTATCGAACCAACTTTTACTTCACAAGGTGTGAAAATAGGGGTTTTCTGCATGTAAACCTAAGCGTGCGTAAAACTCCAATTTTCGCACCGCGTGCAATAAAGTGCCTTTGCGCATGTGCCATTGATACTTCACAGAAACGGAAAGCGGGATTTTATCCGCATGCGATAAGAAAAGAACTACTTTTATGTTTCAAGTGACCACGCATTAAAACAAGTAAATTCAATACATCATAAAATCGAACTTGCCCTTACTTTGGCACAAGATATATAGATAAATTTCCTTCACCCATGCTGCGAAAAAGTGTCTTTCTGCGCTAACTTCACAGGAACAAAAAGCAGGATTTTACATGCATACCCTAACGGAACTGAGGTAACCATCGGCGGACTTCAATAGACTAATACACAATGTTCAAAATTGCAACTTGCTATAGACTCGTAGATAACTTTATTTTGGCGTCGTTTTTCTATAACCCTTGCAACCATCGTTGTACAGTCTATTTATTTGATTTTTAGTTGCATGGGGATTACTCGAGTCCATCAAAACAGAGTTGCTTAAAGGTTAATAGTTTGTATAAAGCGATCAGTCTCATTTCGGCATACCCGGAGTCTCGTCATAGTCATTGCAACTCGTGGATGCATGATATATTCCATTAAACCCTTGCAACCATCGTTGTATAGTCTATTTATTTGATTTTTAGTTGCATGGGGATTACTCGAGTCCATCAAAACAGAGTTGCTTAAAGGTTAATAGTTTGTACAAAGCGATCAGTCTCATTTCGGCATACCCGGAATCTCGTCATAGTCATTGCAACTCGTGGATGCATGATATATTCCATGTCTAGTCAACCCTAGTGCGACCGTGACTACGATGTAACCCCGAATCCGTGGTTGCACCAGTTCCACTAGGGTACGACAGAAAAATAATTATATGTTCCAAGAGCCCACGCGTCAAAACAAGCGAGTTCCCCACAATAAATCATCAAACCGATCCACCATGTATTTTGGCACAAGTTCCATGGATAGATTTACTTCACCACCGTCGCGATTGCTCCTCCCCGATGGGACGAGAATTTCCCGAATTTACGATCACTCCCGAGCGTCGGGCCGAGAAACGCGCCCACTTCCTATTCCGAATAATAGACGCAATTTCCCGAAGCATTGCCGCGCGCTCTGCAGTGCGGATGTTAGCGGCTGTGAAAAATGTCATATTTCAATTTGTTTGGTGAAACGACACGGGGAGTTCTCCGCCGCGTGTGCGCGCCGAGAGGGTTAGGCGAATGTTTCCTCGCTGTATGTCGGACACAGGAGAAAACCAGTGCCATCTGCAGTGCCGGAGAGGCTCCCTCGACTCGCGCCGTGCGGTATACTACCCGAGCGCACGACTCCGCCGGCTTCAGTGTAGCGCGGTACGTCAACGCGCGCGGTCCGATTCTCCGTTCCTCGCTCCGCCGCCGGTACACGTGAACCACAGACACGCGTATCTCAGCGCGACGCTGTCAACACTCCCTCGAACTCTATGAAAAATCACCGAAACCCGAGTGACCCGCCAGAATAACAAGAAAAAATAAAACTCTCGAGCGAATTCGATCGACCGATGCCGAGTTCTCACGTTCGGCAACGAGAAACCTAAAAAAAAGATGTCCTCGCGCCCAGATCGAGGCTGTTGCATCGGCCGCACTAAACTCGGTCGTCCCACGATCTGATTCACTCGTCGTGTGTCGCGGTATCTTTCAAACGAGTGCGTATACACATATTTCCATAAACACACGATGATAGTCGTTAGTTAAAAAAAAAAAAAAAAAAACATAAAACGCTGATTATACCGAAGTGACGATAGGCAGTGATACATCGGATACAGCGGTTTTTCCCGTACGCGCGAGTGTGTCGTCGAGATAATGCGACGCTAGTATGTAACCGGGCTCGAGACTCGATTCATTCATTCTCTCCGTCAAGGTTCTTGAGGATCTAAAAAAAAAATTAAAATTCGAGAAAAAAACCTAAATATAAACAAAGTGCTCGCGTGAGCGGGATTCTCGCGCCATGCGTTTCCCGATGGGAGTCTGCGGTCGTTTCGCGACCACGACTTAGACCGTTTTTTTGCGCCTTGAAAACAAAACTTAGAAGCGGTTTCCTCCGGCTGATATATCGAGTGACGTTAAAGTGACGCAAAGGACATTACGCGACATCCGCCGGGATCTCTCGAGACGATTCAACGATGTTTAATCGAAGACATGGAGCTCTCCGCGCACTTGCCGTGCTTCTGCTCGTCGCTTCGACTAAAGGTGAGTGGCCAATCGGGACTCGAGCGTAGACGCTCGGCGTAATGGCGTCCTCCTAATTGCCACGCGCTCGTTCGTTTAACTACGTTTATATTTTGTGTGTGTGTATATATATATGTCTTTTGTACCCTCGCGAAATTTTCCCTGCACGAGAAATTAAAGTAACGGTAATGAGAAACGATTAATTCGGCGGGCCGGGTCTCCGGGGATAACTGAAAATTTGAAACGGATCGAAAGCTCGCACCGGCACTACTTGTTGAATTCACCTGACGAATCGCCCCTCGTGACGCGACGACATTTCCGGTCCGCGCTCGCCCGACTCGCGAGGCGAATCCGTCACATCCTTTCATCGTCCTACCTTTCGACTATTTATACATATATATATTTATATATATAAAATTTTTTTTTAATATAGATATGTATATATAGTTTACATGTGGGAGGTTCACACGGGAAATACATGGGCGTCAGATATCGAGCTTGATGGATTTGCGCTATATTTTGCGCCGCTGCTACGTACTTTGTGCTTCGCATAGCGCGTGAGCAACCGGCGAAATGTGTAGCGATATTGCAAAAAAAAATGTTCAGCTGTGTGTATGAACTGGCTTTTATAGGATTTTAATATAAATTTATTATTTCATACGCGAGAATGGACGCTTTCAGCGGAATTGTGCGGAAGGGCGGGAAGTGGGGGTTATCAGAGTCGCGGTGAAATGCCGCGCCGCGCTGTTGTATGGGATTTACGATCAAACGTTTCGCTCGGGACTTCTCACTCAAATGATGACAAAATGAGACAATTTTTTTATTATTATTATTTTTTTTTTTATTGGGATTATCGAGAAAGATATTGCAACCCTGTCTGGGAGAAAAATGTTTGGTAAATCCATGAGCCTTTTCTTTTCACCATTTGGACGAAAATTATTTATCATTAATTTAATGGAATATATCATTTCAAAAGAACGTTCCAAATCATTTTTTTTTCGCTTCCCGATCCGGTTTCTTTTCAAGGCTTTCACAGGCACATCTTTCATCGAGATAAGCGCATAAGTCCTTGACCAAAATTTGCCCGTTCCTCGCACAGCGTTGGCGCACCGGATGCAACTCTTTTTTTAATGCCGCTCGGCGCCGTTATAAGGGATTTAGGTTTAACCATCTCGCTCCTGGACAGTATCTCAGTCAAATGATGACAAAATGTGATAATTTTCTTTTTATTATTTTTTTTTCTTCTTATTACCAAGAAAACGATTGCGATCCTTTCCGGACTCGAAATATCTACTAAATCCATAAGGCTTTTTTTACCATTCGAGGAAAAACATTATTTATCAATATTTTAACATAAATAATATTTTTGAAAATACATTTTACGTAATTTTTTTTTCTTTTCGAGGGATTTACAGTGAACCATTTCGAACATTACGTATAACTATTTCGCTCCTGGACAGTATCTCAGTTAAATATGACAAAATTTGCAAATATTTTTTAAATTGTCACTTTTTAAAAATGATTACCATGATAACAATTGCAACCCCTTCTAAACGAGAGATGTTTGTTAAATCCATGAGCCTTTCTTACCATCTGCAGAAAAAGTTATTTATCATTAATTTAACATAAAAAAATATTTCTCGAAAGTACATTTTAGGTAATTTTGCATCAACGCGTCTCGCGACAGCGTTGAAGCACCGGACGCATTCTTTTTTTTACCCCACTTTTCAATAATTATTTTCCCTTTAATCTAATTTGGCGTTCCCTCAGTCTCGTTCGTAACCGGGACGACTCATTCGTATTATCGCTTTAAGCGTGCTCTCCTTTCGTCCGCGTTATCAATATTGTACACAGACGCCCACGATTTTTCACGTCGTTTAGCGCAGCCTCTCCGGGGCCTCGTAAATAAATAATCGCGACGGCATGGAGTGAATAAAAGAGCGGCGCTCAGGATCGGTTGTATTGTACATTTAATATTGCATCACGCGGTGCTGCCGTGTGCGTACTTCTGACCCCCCACCTTCCCCCTCCCTCCCTTAAGGTGCACAGGTGCGAAATTCTCTCGGATCTCGCCTCGTCCCTCGACCTCTTCGCCCTCCCTCTGTATACCCACTTCTGATCTCCATAAACATTCAACAAGTGCTCTTCGGTGGGGCTTCGCGACTTCCCGAAAGGAAGTCGAAGTTTCCGTCTCCGTTCAATCACCCGCACGATTGGTCACTTATATGAGAGTCTCCGTTTGTTTTTTTTTTTTTTTTCCTCTTTTCCC